>BHDV01027320.1:306838-347349 GCA_005406045.1 Adoxophyes honmai
AGGGAGGGTCAGAAAATTGAAAAAACACCTCACGTAATTTATGGACGCCCCCATATCAATAAATAGTGACAGATAGTCACTTGTTTTCCTAGTCAATGGTACGTGTGTGAGTCCGACTCGCACTTGGCCGGTTTTACATGAGCCCTTTTTTTGCAGTAACGTAATCATAAAACGCTTATTTTCCGGAGTTTTAAAGCCTCAAAAATTACAAGTGAAAAGAAAAGAAAATTTTCAATACAGTGTAGAAAGCAATGAAAAGGCGGGTTGTAAGTTTGAGGCTAAAGAGTTAATAGGATAAAATGAACATCCATTATAATGATGTAAGATAAAATTAACATCTTTATAAACAAATAAGGTACAACTTCAATAGATTTATCGACCTAACAAAATTTTTAGAAGTTTGGTAACGATTTTACCCCGTTTACAAAAAATAGTAGGTATTGACTGATTTGATGAATTTGGGTTCCGTACTAAAATAGTAAAAACGGGACCTGACTCCGTTGTCAGTCCTTTATTCAAACTGTGATATTATTCTCTTGCCGCTATAACGTACAAAAGGAAGAAGAAAAAAAGAGGAAAGAAGTTTTTCTGTGTAAAAGAAAGTCATGTTAGTTACACTACTTGTAACTTAATAATGGCTGAACCGATTTGGCAAAAAATTGGTGACGAGGTAGCTTTAGTACCGGAAGACGGACATAGGGTACTTTCTACCTCGTTCCTGTGGAACATGACATAAAAGTAGTACCTACAACAATAAAGCCCCAAAATAAATAAAGATTAAAAAAAAAAGTAGTACCTACAACAAACTGCAACTCACATGGAACAACAAAACGCAACAGTCAGAAACCTCTAAGGCGGAACAAAGTTGGTATTAAAATTTTGCAAAAAAAAAAAAAGTTAAAAAGAAAGAACTAAAAAGTGTTTTCAACGAAATTAACGTCCGTGCAACACCTGTACGCGGAATTGCACGACAGAAATGTGCGTTGGGGTATTTTTACGTACGAAACTCTTCGTACGCGAGTTCAACTCGCACTTTCGGTAATTAATGATCTAGCCAGCCTTACACATGTAAATTCTATTTACGCAGTGACGAAGCTATCTTATAAAAGGAGATATGAGTATTGCAGTCTTATTCTAAACGTGAAATTGCTAAACGTGGCGCTGGATTTTTGAATTCATGTGCTCTGCCTACCCCTCTTGGGAATACAGGCGTGAGGATATGTATGTATGTATGTATTCTAATTTTTAGCTGTGTCCCTTTGCACGCAAGAAAAACTTTCAATTGTAAGGCTAGCCTAACCACCTGTAAAATGTCCCTTTATGCCTTTATACCTACTAGAAATTCTAACGAGCCAGCCAGCATTAATATATGACACGTCCTGCTGTCCCTAGTAATACAGTCATATTGATATGATTTTATTTTGACATTATTTTGTATTTCAATTGTATTTTTTTTGACATGTTTTGAATTATTGATATTATTTTTATTAATTTATGCCTATTTCTATTGATTTATTAATAATTGTTTACAATTTGACGATCTCTTTGTGAATTACTTGTATCTGACATGTTAATTAGGTATAATGTGATTTTCAAATAGAAATAAATGAATCTATCTATCTATCTATCTATTTAGGCAGCCTTTTTGTATTAGATAATTGGCACTGGTAGGTAATTGTACATTGGAACTGAACTAGACAAAAGCCTTGCCTTTACAAGTGAGTATAGTAACATAACATAATGTACATACCTACGTAAGAGAGGTTTGTTATTAATGTTAAGGGGTATGGAATACAGGATGTTCTTAAGCGTTTCAGCTATTGTTTCTAGTATAGGATACTCGACCCGTTGGAATATTTATTATTTACACACACTGTACAGTTAAGAGGATCAGAATTGCCCCGAAATATGGAAATATCTTTTATGCAATGAGGAAAAATAAAATCAAGCATGATTTCGTGCGCTTAAAGTAAGTTTTGCGACCCGGGATTTTACCTTGTTTATCGATACACTAAAATAAAGTGTATTTTTATTTATCCGATATGTACAAAATATTTTAACCTAAATACTACCTATTAAAGTAATTTTCTGGTAAGTACACTTTTCATTAAAAGAAGTAGTTGTATCTAATAAAGATCCATGTTACAAAAAACTTTAACCAAAATATAAAGACAAACATCACGTCTGTATTCCCAAACGGGATAGGCAGAGCACCCGAAAAGTGACCATAATCATGACTATTTCACATTGCGTAAGCACTTTTAGCACAATTTTAGGTTTAAATTTATTTTAGAAAAATAGCATTGACAGACTGCCAGCCCGTCTTCTAAAATTACTTAATTTTATTCCTTGTCATCTTGTTATCGCCTCTTACAACATCCACGGTAAAAATGAAGAAGTTTTATTCAAATCTTGACACTTCGCGGGTAGGATGAAATAGGTAGATTACCTACTTTAACCGAATTCACGTTTTCATCAATATAACTTTTATTATACGCCCTCGAGAAGAAATTAACAATAACAATCGAGAAGAGAAAATTCACGTTGACTGAAATTTAATTACTGATAAACTTATAATTAAATTTCCGGTCGAATTACAAAATTAAATTTGATTAATCAAAATATCAATCAGCGTAGAACTAACGATCTAGCATAACAAAATCACAATCATTAATGCGACATTATTCTGGTTCAATTAGGAAGTTACTAATTAATTTTGTTCGATATCGGTAAAACTGTTATTTCAACTAACCACATTTCCTAAAGTATTTCAGAGAATCTGGCATTATTTCTGTTCAATTTTTGTTAAGAAAAAATCAAGCACAACAAAGAAGTTTAATGACGATAAGTATGCAAAATTATCAAGAATCGTAATAAAAAATAATAATTTATGATTTCTCACGGCCTGTTACTACCGATATGGTTCACAAAATTTATTTGATTACTGACCTGAATCGCAACAAAAAGATGGAAATTGAATAAGTGAAAAGGAAGTAACAAAAGAAATCGTGTCAATCTTGGATTATTCGGTTCGAGTATTTTATTGTCAATTTACTTTTGCAGTTTCTGTTGGGTTTGTTATTTTCTTACGTGGGTGTTGTTTAAAAATGTAAAATTAACAGACATTAAAAACTTAATCCTTTTTTTAAGTATCTTATTGTCGTCGACAAACGTGTTTAAATTTCAGAATATGCATTTCAGAGTTTTTTAATACTTTCTCCGAAAGTTATTTAGATAAAAACAATTTTTAATTCATCAGAACAAACCTTGAATAACGTGCGTCTAAACTATCCGTTCGTTTAAAGAAAAGAAAGAACTGGCCGGTAATAAATTAATTTAGTTCATTTAAACTTCACCTTAAGACCGTTCATTTTTCAAACGTTCGTTATTCACTTACCTTTCGGAGTTCCGACGAATTCGAAATGCGAAACTTTTCAAAGTTCGAACCGTGCAAGGCGGGAAACGGCGGCAAAATCGAGTGTCCTGCCAGGACGAAGCTGCCAGCATTTATAGCCCTTTGGGGAGGTTGGCGGTACGCACGCGCGCGCTTTTAGCCATTCAGAGCATTCAGCCAGCACCATTTACGTGGGTGTTTTTTTTTTTAATCCCACGCATTAAAGTGTTTTGCAGCTAACAAATTTCAACACGTTTAATTATAGGATGTAGATAGGTAAATGTAAAAAAAACAACAATTGTAACTGGTTATATTTATAGGAATGCAAACATAAACATCACGCCTATATTTCCAAATGGGATAGGCAGAGCACACGAAACGTTTCATAGTATAAGATTAGGACTATTCCACAATTCGGTACCATAAATAGCATAATTTTAGATTTAACATAAAACTTACAGGTTGCTAGCCTAGAACGTAACTAATCTTATTTTGTTAGTCGCCTCTTACGATATTTACGGAAGAAATAGTGAGGTGCTATTCTAAACCCGACACTCAAAGTACATACAAAGAGACATTACGGACCAAGAAGTTAAAAGCTGTCCTAAGATTACAAAGCATGGCGAAGTCAGGAGGAGTCGATGGCCCACTTCGAGTTACTATACGCTTAACTAGAAAGTATAATTAAGGTTCCGTAGCCAAATGGCAAAAAAACGGAACCCTTATAGATTCGTCATGTCTGTCTGTCTGTCTGTCTGTCTGTCCGTCCGTCCGTATGTCAGCCACTTTTTTTAATTGCTACGTCGGGAACAATCGCTGGTCGTTTTTCCTAGGAGCTACAGAGAAATGAGCGAGATAGTTGATTAAGAATTTGTAAAATTTTCATTGGAGATGGTGTCGCGTACGTTACCAAAGTCACATAGCCGATAAGATTAGCAAACTGAAGTGGCAATAGGCTGGGGTCGATTCCAAGAAAAGTGGCACCGTAACTTGTAATTCTGTTTTTGAATGGAATGTGTGCTAAATATACAATTTTCAGCTATGTTATAATTTTTTATTGGTAGATATAAACAACCCTGATCGAGGCCTTAACATTATTTTTATGTAGATGTTATACATAATTTAAAAAAAAATGAATACTACCCTAATTCACTGTAACCTGGCTTGTCCAAACGTGACACTGTTATAGATTTAGCTCTGTGAATTATTCGTTTGTAGTTTTATTTACATAAATCATCATTTTATGTAAAAAACAGCCTGTTACATTAAAGATTATATGGTGCACTTGCTAAACATATGATTTATAAGCACAAATTTTCACGTTCAAAGTTTGTCCAGGGATATTTTCACTGTAACCTGTGTGTTCGCAGTAAGGCACCTCACTCACACATGAGAAATGATATCCTGACCATAACAGACGCAAATCACGCGGTCAGTATTGGGCTAGCCGCCAAAGTGAACTCTTGGGGACACAGCGTTGCTGTGTGTGGTTGGCGAGCTTACGAAGTCCAAAATCTGGTGTTTGTAACAGGCATGTTCACTTTAACCTGTCTTGATTATTTCATAATATTGGTCGAGATTTATATTGCTTGTAACGTTTTTAATTTGTATTATGGTATATCTTTCTATACTGAAAATAAAACTGTGATTGTATAAACGGTTTTTGAGAAAAAACCTAAAACGTCCCTTTTTCACTACAGTATGAGTCACTTTAACCTGCCGTCGTTGGACAGGCTATTTAAATTTTGGTAATTTAAACCAAGTAGAAGCCGACAACATGCCAGGATGCTACCGATCGGTGCCACAAATTGAACAAGTAAACGTGTTGCATGGCACAAAAAAGATAAAAAGGTTTAAAAGTCAGTTGTTATGAATTTAAAAAATAAACGACATGTACCATAAATAGCAAGCAACTTTCTTTCTTATAACTCACTTAAATTTGTATATACAATTACCTATTTTAACACTTCGTTAAGTAAATAAAATTATAGGTTCTGGATTATTTATTGATTTTTTTGTATCTGATTCACTTTAACCTGTCTGGTCAAAATTTCAATTCGTCATAACTCTTACATTTTTACAACAAATTCGTTCCCTCCAGCAAATATGTTACTAATGAGACATGTAAAATGACATTTTTCAACAATAAAGGTCAAAAGGCAAAAAAAAAAAATCCATTCACTTTAACCTGCCGGTGCCACTTTTCTTGGAATCGACCCTGGTCACATATGCCGCAGAACCGATAACCGTTGGGGTAGACGTGTTCTGGAGTGGAGACCTCGGCTCGGCAAGCGTAGTGTAGGACGCCCGTGGGCAAGATGGAGCGACGATATACGCAAGGTGGCTGGGAGCGGTTGGAAGAGAAAGACGCAGGACCGTGCTGAGTGGCGTGCCATAGGAGAGGCCTATGTCCAGCAGTGGACGAATATAGGCTGATGATGATGGTGTCGTTATAATACCAATTTTTTATTGTTTCTTTTTTATTTTAGTCCAACCACCGCCGCGGGGGCGATCCCTAGATGAAGAACTACCGGATTCCTTGAAACCTAGGTACCACGTCGAGCTAGACTTGATTCCAGAGGTATACCTACATAGGTAAATTGAGTATCACGATACCAAATTTTATTGCTTGGTGTCTCAATTAGGCTCTACCCCTATCCGGCACTGTCCGAAACTTTTATTTCGGATTCGGATTCGGTTACGGTTACGGAATTTTTTTTATATCGGATATTCGATAGTGTCGGTTACGGAGGTCACTAACGTCCGTGATTTGTATTCACTGCCCGGTGATACAGGAGGTGCGGCGGGACGTACCTCTATACAGGAACCAGGCTTACGAACACCTCACTCCAAGCAGTGGTTGCGATGCGGTCTTCTTTCTTGAAGATTTATTAGAGTTTTTAAGGTTTAAACACTGGGTGTGCATGTGCACACCAACTTCGCTTTGAGTTTGAGATTATAATTATTTGCGTTGTTAGAGTTTTGAGTCTTTGAGCGTCGTTTTTGCGTACTTTTTTCGTATTTTTTTTTTCTCTTGTTCACTTTCAATTGTTTTTTTTTTATTTTTTTTAGAGAGGTGGCGGGAAAGGAGAGGAAGGAGGTAGTGTTGCGAGTAAATAAATGTAGTGCGTGTTAATGTGTGATGTGAATGTACTATGTAAGCGTGAGAAAAAAAGTAATAATTAAATAAATTAAAATAATTAAATCGGCGCAGCCAACAGGCTCATCCTATCTAAGATTAAGTATTAAGGCAAACTTAATTTTGACAGCTCCGATCAATGAAGATTCTCGTACCCTATTGGTAGTTTTCCCGCACATCTGTACTGGACACGCGCCCTATAAATGCCAATATCACTCTCACCCAAGTCAAACCACTAATAACGTCCCAGGTGGAAATTCGGAACTAATCAATTGTTCGGAATTAGACTCAATTTACAAGTTCCGAATATTAATTGGTTAAGTTATGAGACCTTGTTTGCACATGTATAGGGCTCTCGTTGATTGCACTTAAGTACGGCTAAATTAGCTCGCTGAACTAATAAAGATACATAGACATACAATCACGCCTGTGTTCCCAAATGGGGTAGGCAGAGCACACGAAACGTGATACAGACAAAACCATGATGATGACTACCACGCTTCGCAGCCACTTCTAGCATAGTTTTAGATTTGCAAAGATGGAAGAGGTAGAATAGTGACAGGTTGCCAGCCTGTCGCCTAAAGCATACCTAAACCTATTTCCTTAGTCGCCTCTTAAGACATCCACGGAAGAAATGGAGAGGTGTTATTCCATCACGACACGAAAAAAAAAGATAAAGAAGAAAGAAGACCTATTTACTTGTAATTGCTAGTATGTACCACGGAATAGGTAATCTAGTACCTACTACGGTCTATTTTTTAAACACATATACATCACCCCTTTTTTTCCAAATGGGGTAGGCAGAGCACACGAAACGCTATATTGACAAAACCATTACTAAGTATTTCACGTTTCGTGGCCACTTCCAGCATATTTTTAAGGTTGTAAGTGAGTGTAAGTATAGTTGTAAGTGGGTGTAAGGGTAGTTGTAAGTGTAGTTGTAAGTGTGGCGGCCACCGGCGTCAACCATGTGCGGCAAGTCCATGTAAAATATATGAAAACTACAGGAAATATGCCGGTGGTGGCAATTTGTGGTTGTAGCCAGTGACCCGTGTGTGGAGACTCTAATTTGTAGAATTGCACTTCCGTTCTTAGTTAAGTCATGATGATGGACCTATATTGTGAAAAAATATCCGATTGAATCATCGATCAATGTGACACAGTCTACCAATAAACCCTACCTATTTATTTAGGACTGCCATCTTGCGTCATACGGCTATACTAAAACTTAAATAAGATTATAAGGGTCTTCTGAAGCGTTGATATAATTAACCACATACACCTACTATTGGTTAGAACGCTAGCTAGTCAATACTAAATTAGCTATTAGGTGATTAGTTTTTTTTAAATTGGTATCTATGATTTTTTTAATTTGAATTGAACAACTTCCTAGTAAGTTAACGAACATACTGGCATGATTAAATTTAATAATACTTTCAAAATTTTTCCTCATGAGTTCCTGAAAAATATGAAAATACCTACTACATATTTACTACATCTTTGTCTTCTCAGTTAATTTCAGTCAAGTTTCTAAAGTTTCTAGAAAAAATATATGACTTATATTATAAGCCTACCCCTCTTGGGAATACAGGCGTGAGAATTATGTATGTATGTATCTTAGTCATATATTTTTTCTAGAAACTTTAGAAACAATTAAAGACAAGACAACTATGTTTTTACTTACATAATGCATACGTCACGCCTGAATTCCCAAATGAGGTAAGTAGGCAGAGAACACTAGACGTTACAAAGACAAAACTATGACTATTTCTCTCTTCGTAGCAACTTTTAACATGTATTTTAGGTTTAAAGTTAGATAAACAGACCTATAATAGTGACAGGTTACTAACCTGGTGCCTAAGAATACGTACATACATAAAAAAACGCGTGTGTTCCCAAATGGGGTAGGCAGAGCACACGAAAGATACCTTAACCTATTTTACTTAGTCCCCTGTCATGACATCCACCGTGGAAATGGAGACATGTTAATCAAGTCCCGAGTCTCGACACCACACGAGCAATTTGTACTTACTTAAAGTTAGGTACTTAGGTATACCTTATACTTTAGTTTGTCTCGTCTCTTTATGGATCAAAATTATCTAAACGTGGGAATTTTGGGCCCAAAGTTTTCGGTCCCTGAATAAAATAAGCTTATTTACAGGGCTTTAATCTTACTAATATTATAAACGTGAAAGTTTGTGAGTATGGATGGATGGATGGATGTATGGATGTATGGATGGATGTATGTATGGATGGATGTTTGTTACTCCTTCACGCAAAAACTACTGAATGGATTTTAATGACACTTTACAATAATGTAGCTTATACATCAGAATAACACATAGGCTACAAATTGTAATGATATTCTGTGAATTATCCAATATACGACGATAATTCTCAAGTAAGTCGGGTAAAATCTGCCATTTCCGAGCTTTGGCGTCCGCTGTCAAAACCGTTGAAGTGGCGCGCATGCGCGGTGCAGACGTCACGCGTGGCTGAGTGCGCGACCCGAACGCGGGCAGACGCGTGATATTTGTCAAATGCGATTCAAAATTATTTGTGTAATAATTTTAATGCCATAATATTAGTTCTATTCTACGCCAGGCAATCCGAAATACTTATTCTGCGCAGACGAAGTCGCGGGTAACAGCTCGTGTGATACTATTTCCATCACATTAAATACATAGTACATACATACAATCACGTCTGTATTTCCAAACGGGGTAGGCAGAGCACACAAAACGATGACTGTTTCATATTTTGTGGCCACTTCCAGCATAATATTTTTGAGGTTTTGAGGTGGCAGGTACAATAGTGACGGGTTGCTAGCCTGTCGCTTATACCTTAACCTATGTCCTTAAATACTTGACCAAAATACATTGTATGTACTTACAACATGTTAATATAATGTATACAGTTATACAGTTATCTAGTAAATAAAGGAAAAGTTAAACATGTATCCACCGTCGAGGCACCTTATACATATGTATGTATAGACTCTGGTCCCAAAACATGCATACATCATACATACACTCACGCCGAATTCCCAAATGTAGGCAGAGCACACTCTTATGAAACGTAACAGTGGCTACCTCAAGGATTGTTTTAACTTTGAAAATAAACGGATTTGAATATTGACAGGTTGCTAGCCTGATGCCTAAACCTTTTAAAAGTCGCCTCTTACGACATCCACGGAGGAAATTAAAGGCGTTATTCTAACATTTCTAACACGATACCAAACAGGGTCACCCCAACAACATACTTATTGGTTGACCTAATGAAAATTTCGTAGTTTCAAGATTATCTGTCTTTTCATTTTTAATAATTATCTAATACCTTACGTTAAATAAATGAAATCATTAAAATAAATCTCCCGTGTGGTGCCGGGTTAGAATAGCACCTCCCCCTTTCTTCCCGTGGGTGTCGTAAGAGTCGACTCTGGGAAAGGGTTAGTGTATTGTGGGCGATGGGCTAGCAACCTGTCACTGCAATATCACGTTTGATCATCTGGTTATCCTGAAATTGCTAAACGTGGCACTGGATTTTTGAATTCATTTGCTCTGCCTACCCCTCTTGGGAATACAGGCGTGAGAATATACACACATACGTAAATAAATTAAAGAGTTTTTTTTCGTTCTCTTTTCTGTTGGAAATTATCTAATAGTAATGCTAAGGGACGGCTATAAAATTGTTTATTTTATTAGGACCTTTCCTTATTAAATTGTGCAGTTAATTATGTCTGATAATTACGAAGAAGTTCGTTAAGGAAAATAAATATTTTTAGCAAGTAGGACCTAAGGACGAAATTACCGGTAAGTACAAAGTCAAATAATTTACTTTAGAGCCTACTTTAAGATACATTTTAATTTTATAAAATTCGTAATATTTTTTTATCTTAAACATAAAACTACCGTGAGACTCACTCAGTGAAATAAACGGATCTACTCACGTTTTTATGTCGAGATTAACTCGACATATTTTAGGCCAATCCAGATATAAGTAACCTGAGTAGATCAGTTTATTTTTCTAATATTTTTTTAGTTTGGACTTTGGCGAAATGACAGCGTTTTCTTTTCTGTTTTATTAAAATTCCGTTACCGAGGTAAGCGAATTTTTAATTGCTTAAAACAGTCTAATTCCTCGGCACTTCAGGTTGTAAGTAATGCCAATAATATTTCAATTAGCTACTTAGTGTAATGTTATCATATTAATAATTATCTATCTTTAAAGTGATTTACAAACACTTACCCCTTCACAATACGCGTATCCGTCGAGTATTAATCATTATTCGTTAGTCATAGTTACGTCAAATATTAATGTAGCGTAGAACCTCCTATGTACCAAACACAAACGTAACGATACGTTAACTTCTTCGAACATACATTGCTGGTTAAAACGTATCAGAGCTAAATTTTCGACGCAGTAAGCCACAAATGTACATCGAAGTTTTTAAACTGTTTTTGGTATCGAGGATCTTTGATGGTGAATTAGTAAAGGTAGAGTAGGCAGCGAATTCAAAAAGCTATTGTAGTGGAACTATCAAGGATTTGAAAGCTCTTTTTGCACGCATTTGTGTTTCAATTTTTTCGCATAATCATAACGCTTTTAGAATTTAAGTTGCTCGTTGTGATAGGTTCAGCCTACACAGCTGATATTTAGGTATTTGATGAATGAAATTTTGGTAGATAGGTAGGTACTAAGTTTCAATTGAAATTTTTCTTTTCCTTGTAAATTAAAATTACGTAGCTAAATGTATGAAAAAAAATGCATTGAAGAAAGTGAAACTCATTTCGTAAATTTATTGAAAAGATTTGGCATCAACTTTGTCCACTAAATATTTTTTTCATTGTTTTTTTTATATATGTACCTTACTGTAGTGTAATAATTGGAAAACTCGCATCTTAAATCGACTCTATTTTGAGTTATTTCTGGGTAGTCCGTAATTAGCCCTTCATCTAGGATCCGCCGAGGATGCGGCCAGACGGGCACCACTAGCTATCGCTCTGCCCACACTACTGATTTATTTGATGAAACTTCAAAGGAGAAACTTAGAATTTACATGTTTTACTTTTTGGACAAAGGAAAAAGCTTGTAAAATATTTCAGACAGAACTTTCTGTCACTATAGTACCTACATACCTACCTCTTAAATTAAAACCTAAAAAATATGATAGAAGGGGCCACGGAAAGTTAAATAATCATAGTTTTAACTATGTAGCCTTTTGTGTGCTCTGCTTACCGATGCGATGTGTGCATGAGTGTGTTTCTGGACCAAATGAAACTACCTACGGAAAACGGACAGAATCTTACTTAAATATTTAACCTCGAAAACAAAACAAAGGCACTTAACGTTACTTAACAACATTGAAAAGATAAAAACAAAGGTAAGAAGCTTTATGTCCGTGAAACTGCTAGTACGAAAGCCCGACATGTTTTCCGCGTCATCACTAGAACATCGAAAAACATGTACCTACCTAATGCAAAGGGTCTCGTGCCTAGATTGCTATTTTGCGATTATTTTTATCCACAATATCGCTGAATTTTTAACCTTTCGTTTGCTTAAGATAAAGGATCCATCTTTTCCTATTTTCATTTTAACAAGTATAATTAAGTAGTTCTCATTGAAACAAAAGGGAATAGAATGCAATGTGTTAGGTACTTCAGGCAGATAAATAGTATTAAAATCATCGCTAGATTTGTCTTCACTTACCTAGTATGTTGGTTAGTGCCTATAGGTGATATAAGAACCAATATTTAAGTGGTATCTGTACCAATATATAAATGTGAAAGTGTGTTTGTTTGTTTGTTTGTCCGTCTTTCACGGCTAAACGGAGCAATGGATTGACGTGATTTTTTAGGTAGAGATAGTTTAGGGAATGGAGAGTGACATAGGCTACATTTTGTCTCTTCAAAACCCCCCATTTCCCTAAAGTGAGGAGTGGAAGTTTTCAATGTAGAAAGCTATAAAATTGGTGTGCGTGCTATCTCTTCTGTGATACCCCGAATTTAACGCGAGCGGAGCCGCGGGCAAAAGCTAGTTAATAATATAATAGGCTTCTTAAGGAAGAGCCAGCCGGCTTAGCACAGCAAGTCTGTTACTTTCTAACTACAGACGTCAGAACTGAAAGTGATAGGTAGTCTAATAGTTTCACACGTACTCTTGCGTACTGTGCCAAGCCTACAGCTCAAAATAAGTACAGGCTTCTGTATTAAACGCGTAGGTTCCTTTTAAGTTGATTGGAAACGCGTCAGATTTTTATGTGATCTCAAACTGACCTTAATGATGGTGGGTACTTGTTAACGAAGTAGAAACCTAATGTGGTAAAAGCGTTTGCGCAAAATACCAGGAATACTCGTACATCTATTTAATACAACGGTCGGAGTGATATTAAATCCGAACTGCTTGACGTTACTGTGTTCGAAGAAATCGATGGGCCCTACGTACAAGGGCCAAAGTGTAAAATCCAAACTTTACAGGGCGAGCTGTTAAAGACAAAACCTGTCGTAACTCAGAAGTGGCAAATCCGAGACTTATGAAACTTGGCACACTTACTAATAACACTCTGCCCTTCAAACACAATGAAAAAAAACTTATAAAATAATTATATACCAAAAGTTTTTGTACATACGCCCATGTACGTGAATATTAGGCAGATAAAATTTTGTAAAAAAATAGGTAAAAAGATCTATGTGTTACTTTGGCTCTTATACGCGGTATTCTTTAAAATCGTTAGTAAAAAGTGTAGAGTTATAATACTCGTGTATTTAAGCTTTTATATGTATAACTTAAGAGACGTGACTATTTTTCAAGGAAATGGAATTGTAATTCATGATTTTGTGCTAGTTTGGTCTTTATACGTTGTGAAGTTTGCTGTATCATAAGGGCTTAAGTGAACAAACAGTTCTATTTTATAGTTTTCTTTCATAAAAATCATCGTTAAAATAAATTTATTTTATGGTTAAAGTAAACAGTAGGACTACTAGAACTACTAGAAATACGTGTAGAGACTTTTACTTACCAAAACACAAATTGACTTTCGAGATCAATAGATTTTTTTTCTGATTTCAAAATCTTGAAAGTTAAAATGTAATTACTTGTAATTATAGGTGTATATGCTTAAAATAGAATAATCAATAAAATTTTACTCGTTCTGTTTTTATCGTTATAGTCACTTTCAGGGGCAGTAGGAATAGTATATTATATTGCAATACTCAATCTGTTCCCTTATGTTTACGTTTATCTTATTAAAATACTTAAGTTTGTTTGAATTTTCACACGGCTCACCAAAACTCTTTTCTTGCCCCTGTTTTTCATCTTTGCTGCACTAAGGTTTACCGGAATTTTGATCCCTTTACTTTTAGAACCTATCTATTCTTGACTGTATTGCTCGCGCAATCTCTCTTTGTACCTTTTTTCAAATACTTTTTCTTTCTGGAATTTACCGGAGTGTAGGGTTCATCCTATGAATCTTTGCAAAGATTGAGGTAAAATTAAGATACGTAAGCCACGGAAGGTATAGCTTCTTTGCCAAAATAATACTGCCATCAGATGAAAGAATAGGAGTATCTTTGATGTTGTTGTCAGTGTTAATAGAAATCGACACAGTAAAATTTTGACTCTATCCAACAATATCCCACTCTGTTGGCATCGGTAATAATATTAGTTACTGTATTGTTAACATTACAGACTACCATTTAAGTATTGTAAAACTTCATCAAACTCGTTCAACAATATCTAAAGTGGAAATTTCAAATGTCCACCACCGTCGATATCATACAGTCTAATTTATGAGGTTACTATAGAGATGAATATTCACAGAGAGCGACTGACATTGTTAGTATTGTGTGTCACCCAATCGGTGACGGTTAATAATTTTAATAAAACGCGACTAGTTCAAGGGATCGGTACCTACCTACTGTTAAAAATCATGAGCGGGTAATTCGAAGAACCCGAGCTGCAAAACTAATGTGATGCCCTACTTCAGTCTATTCATGATCACGGTCGCTGCAACGCGGCCGAAATAATTAAATGAAAATTATACTCTTAGGTGCTTTAGTCCTGCATAGTAATAATTATGTGGTGACATTCTGTTTGTTTAATTAGGTTCTCTCGAGAAGAAAATTATTATTTTCATTTTCGAGGTGTGTGAGATTTTTATATCGCTTTGGCAAGTTTTATTTTGCAAGATTTCTAAGTTTACTCAGCGTATAAATCTTCCCTGAACAACAACAAACATTTCAAAACCAATATCAGCTAAATCGGCCCAGCCGTTCTCAAGTACTAACGTGAGAGTACGAGCGAGATTGAAGAACAGGATATTTTATTTAATATGCGTAATTCGGAATTTTCTAATATTTCACTAGCCTCAAAAAGTAGCAGAGAAGCAAAAACAACATAATTTGCCCACTGAACATACTAAAAAATACCATAATATTAAAATAATAACTTCGGCCTAAGTGGTGTTTACCATAATATTACACGTATAGGGGCCTATCTACCAGATTGGCCCCTAATAGCAAACATCACAATTTCAAATTTTTCAAATTCTCAAATTTTCACTTAAAACATAGGTTTAAAATATACCAAAATGAACCGCTGGGAATTTACCGCGTAAAAGTATCAAACGTACGTTAGGCCCTTATACGTTAAAATTACGCCCAGTTAGGCCCTTATGGTACGACCAAAACTTGTAGAATAATGAAAAAAATAGGTTTTTTTTAAATCCAGGATTAAACTACATACTTTATAGATGCCTAAAATGCAAAAAAAGCAAAATTGAAAAAAAACACTTTGGCCCTTATACATAGGGCCCATCGAAATGGTAGAACGTTTTGTACAATACTTCGACGTGTCCCTTTATGCCGTGTGGTGTCGGGATAGAATAATTCCTCTCCATTTCTGTCGTGGATGTCGTAAGAGGCGACTAAAATAGGTTTAGGTATGCTTTAGGCGACAAGCTAGCTTTATTGCCGTTTCCGTATCGATAGGGTATGGGAAGACACTTATCGTTCCGAGCGATTTTATAATTTGATTTCTTATCTCTGCGCCTTTTACCAGATCAGTTTGCATAGAATTAAGTTGGGTTGTTTAGTAGTAAACAAGCGCTAGGTATTTTTATTACGTACATACATACATACAATCACGCCTGTATTCCCAAACGGGGTAGGCAGAACACACAAAACGCTACATAGACAAAACGATGACTATTTCACGTTTTGTAGCCACGCTTCTAGCATAATATTTTTTTGGTTTTGAGGTGGCAGGTACAATAGTGACAGGTTGCTAGCCTGTCGCCTAAAATATACCTTAACTTATGTCCTTAGTCGCCTCTTACGACATCCACGGAAGAAATGGAGAGAGGTGTTATTCTAAACCCGACACAACACGGATTTATTAGTTAAGATAAAAAGTCGAAATCTCAGAGTCAAAAGCATCCCGCAACAACACAAATATTAAAATGATTACGACGCCATAAATAAATAACTTTAAAGCCAATACGACGTGGCCGAAAACTGGAAATTTAATTATAACTTTGCTCATACGCCCAGAAACTAGCAAGTTTATTTGTCAGGTTGGTAGGTACACGTCAAACTTTTCCGGGCATGTCGCGATGGGTATTGTTCAAACATGTCACATTATTCTAGAAGTTAAAGGATAATAATTGATCAAAGGTAAGGGGAGGTCTTCTGCCAATCCCACATCTGCCTATCAACAACTTTACTCTTGATAACATGTTAGTTTTTGATTGACCTTTGAACCTCCTTTGAACATCAAAATGTTTAAGTATTACATACATACATACATTATTCTCACGCCTGTATTCCCATGAGGGGTAGGCAGAGCACATGAATTTAAAAATCCAGTGCCACGTTTAGCTAATTCAGGGTAACCAGATGTTTAAACGTGATATTGCAGTGACAGGTTGCTAGCCTATCGCCCACAATACACTAACCCTTTCCCAGAGTCGACTCTTACGACACCCACGGGAGGAAAGGGGGAGGTGCTTTTCTAACCCGGCACCACACGGGTGTTCTAACCCGGCACCACACGGGTCTAAGTATTAATTGAGCTAATCTACCGTTATTAAGTAGGTAGGGTTACTATAAATAGTTAATTATGAGTAGGTAATAATAGGTCGGTACCTATCTGACATTCATACATTATAATAATTATTTATCTGAATCATCAAATAAAAGTTAAGTAAGTACGGTTCCTGGCATCTAACTTGGCAAAGTTGCAGTGGGGGTAAATTCGCTTAGTTGGGACTAAGCTACCGATTTTTCTGAAAATTCTGAAAACGATGACCGATTTAAAGAAATCGGCTTAACCCAAGGTTAAAAAAAACATAAGTTACTTAGTAGATTTTTTTAAATTTTAGCAAGTAAATGCCTTTCTGTTTTTAAGTTTATATTTTGTATTTTCAATTTATTTATTTTAATTTTAATTCCTTATCTTTTTGACTATTTCAGCTTTTCAGCTACGAGTCAACACTGACATCTAGTTACATTTTTCAGAACTAATGAGTCGGTTTGCTTGAGTCCATGTTTTGTAGAACTTAATAACTCTTCTCATTATAATTTTCACCCATTTAAAAAGACAAGTGAGTACTAAATAATTATTTCAAAAATTGTTTATACCCGATTAAAGAAACATTTAGATTTTTTTGTAATTTTTGACGTACAGAAAAGCCACAGTTAAAACCAAATCTCAAATAGATGGCAAAAATTTCGGCATTCAAAGCAAAGCAAAATGTCAATAATGTCATCTGTCAGTGACAGACTGTCACGTCGGTTTCAGTGACGTTCGAATGCTCCTTCGATATTTAAAATTGAAATTGTTCGTTACCGTTTTGTTTGTTAATTAAATTAATTTTAACACAAAATCACAATGAATAATTATCTGCAGCCAGTACTAGATCTTTACCCTAACTTTTCTATTGAGAAACAGAAATGTCCGAGTTACGTTGAAATGTATACCAAGAAGAATGAAGATGTTATTATGGTATATTTAAAGGTGAAGTTTTCGTCAATGTTTTCTTGAAGAATTACAAAAATGAATGTAATAATAACGCAATACTTTTTATCCAGTAGCTAACTAAGAGTTGTTTTTTTTCTATTCAAGACCAAACGAATCTCAACATCTGCGGAATCTGCCGGGAAAGCTAATAAGAACGTTGAAGGTAAACATGGCTTGATTATTTTATTTTCTTCCAGAATATCAATGAGAACTCACAGTTTTTCATTGAATTATTATTGTCTGCCGTGCTTATCTAACTTTGTATTTATCTTTTGTTTAAATTATCGATTATCTGTAACAAATTTCAGAAGAATTGGATCTTACTGGTTCACCATTGAAGTTAGACTTGAGTTTGCACACAATTCTGGACGACACTCTCATATCTGAAGAAGCGCAGCTATGGAATAAAGATGAAGCATGCCATGTTCCCATCAGTATTGAAAAAGCGAGGTACCTTTTTAACCATACAGGTGTAGGAAAAATAACAATAACTATTTTCATGTTTCATAGCCATTTCTAGCATATTATTTAGGTTATAAGTTAAGATTTTGCCTCTTGAGTGTACATGCATATTGGCGGGGATGAGGCCTCTACCCCATGACACTGATGGTGTCCAATGTCTCATACCCAGTAAGAGTTACATACAAAGTTGTCGGACTGCTGTAGTCATTTTAGACTTTCCAAAAACATCAACCTCTCTATTTCCTCCATGGATGTTTTAAGAGTGCCTATGTACTTTAACCTATTTCTTTAGCCTTAAAGAAATAGGTTAAGGTACATTTTAGGAGACAGGCTACCAACCTGTCACTATTATAGCTGTCAACTTAAAAACTAAAAATATTGTAGAAGTATAATGTTTTAAACTTTCGCGATTCTCACTCATAATTATATGTATGCGGGACTTAATCGCGATTTTATTTGTTTACCTTCTCGACGTTTCGGCCGCGTTACAGCGACCGTGGTCACGAGTTGACTGAAGCAGAGCTCGACGTTTGTTTGGCAGCCCGGGTCCTTCCCGGGTCCTTCCTTCGTCCTCCGGGTCGAGAAGGTAAACAAATAAAATCGCGATTAAGTCCTGCGTACATATAATTATTGTAGAAGTAGTCACAAAATGTAAAATGGTAATGGTTTTATCTACATAGTGTTTTGTGTGTTCTTACCCCAGTTAGGAATACAGGTGTGATGTATTTATGTATCATTTTATTTCCAGAGAAATAGCCAATATCTACAATATGACAATAACAAAATTGCCATCTCAAGAGAGAGTTCCGATGTGGTTGCTCTGTAACCCTGGCTCTGAGGGAGCACCCTTGTTGCTCACTATACAATCAAGTGAAGAGTTTTTCAGTCGAGGAATTGTGACATATGATAGTGCTATGTGTTTGGAAGAAGTGGATATTGATGAATTAGTGGAGAAATATGCGAAACAGGAAAAGCTGAGTGCGGACTTGGTGAGATTTATGATATTAAGAATTCATTTACTTTGCTGACTATTGCAGTTTACATAAGACAAATGTTTTATTTTACTTTATTACTGAATTGTTCCCATGCAGGCCTAATGTGGATTGGGACATTGGGAACTTAACACACAACATAGGATTATTTCTTTGCTGTGTGTAGGTTTCCTCACATTATTTTCCTTCACCGAACAGCTTGCGGTAAATATCACATTTGTTTTTTTACATAAATTCGGAAAAATTCAGAAGTACTCTGGGGTTCGAACCCACAACCTTCCGCATGAAAAGCCACAGGTCAAACCACTGGGCCATCACAGAATTATCATTATGAGGTTTTAATCCTTACTAATGTAATGTTATAAATCGGAAAGTGAGTTTGTTTGTTTGTTTGTTCCAATTTCACGCCGTAACTACTGAACCGATTGCTTTGAAATTTTGCAGACATAAAGATAGAAGTTCGAATTAAATAATAGGGTACTTTTTATCCCGAAAAAAATTGATGTTCCCGAGGGAATGTTCGCTTTATACCGCAATATAACCGAATTCCACGCGGGCGAAGCCGCGGGCGAAGCCGCGGGCGGAAAGCTAGTACAAAATAATGTATGAAATTCCAGATAGACATATTAGTAGACTGCAAGTACGTGCTATCAGGGATGTCATACAGCTCCCGGAACACGGACGAGTTGTTGAACGCTCCGCACGGGGGCGCCACTGAGCTCCACTGCGAGTGGTCCGGGAACACGCTCATCACACCTTTCATCAGCTGCAAAGTTCATTTTGTAAGTATCAATGTGATTTTTGAATAGTGAGGCAGTCTATCAACCTCTAATTTTTTTTTGTTTTTTTTTGCTGGCAGACGCGCATTTCAGTACCTACTATATAGTACGTACACCTGTATTGCTAGTATTGCTTAATAAACCTCTCCGTTTCTTCCGCGGATGTCCTACAATGCGACTAAGGAGCCGTCACACTTCTGAAAAACGTAAAAAATATACTATGAGACGTGAAAGTCATGGATTTGTCTATGTAGCGTTTTGTGTGTTCTGCCTACCCCATTTTGGACAACAAGCGTGATCTATGTGCGTATATGTATGTATATAAAAATGTAGTACATGGTTTATACGTATAAACTGTTTTACACGTTTATATTTCAGGAACAAGAAGTTATAGTGGGACACTTGGCAAGTCCCTGCAACGCTATTTGGAAGTCGGTCTACGCGTTACACAACATCAACCAAATTCTCGTTGACATGACGGCTGCTGGCAGCGGCTCTGTCAACTTAGAGACAGCCCAAATTAGGTAGGTAGCGAAAGGAGGGAAGCTTAATGAGCATGTGAGATACGAGGGTCGTTTGAGATGGCATGTTATTCTAAACTTTGAAAAAATTGCTACATTAAATAAAGTAAATAAATATATATATGTATTGCTGTATAATATAGGGATGATAAAGTGGCGAGGTGGTGGTGACGGTGGAAACATAAGACAAAACGCCAGCAAATTAGTGTAACATATTTTGGAACAAAGTTGTTATTGTCTGTATCGATTGTTAGCTGTCGATTAAAGCATGCCTTACCTTAACCTTAACCTACTTTCTTAGTAGAGCTTATAACATTGCGGAAGAAATGGTGAGGTGTTATTCTAAACCCGACACCACATTCCCATTACAGATTTACAAACCCCAGCCTAAAACACCCGAACAACTCCAAACGGTTAAACCAGCTCTTGAACGAGACTGAGACTTACGCTTACACAGCAGAATACCCCGAAGGTGGGTGTGTGTGTGTCACAGACAACACCACGACGCTGAAGGAGTGTTTGTCTGCCATGAACCAGAAAGGCTCTAGCAACGACTTCATTTATAAGCTGTGGGATATTTTGAGAGGTAAGCACTTGCTTGGATACTAAAGCCAATTGTAGGCTGCAAACACTTAGCTAGCTAGCTAGCTATGTTTCTAGACCTGAAATGATGGTAGAAGTGGCGTGAAATGGTCATAATCATGGTTAAGTCTATTTCACGTTTCCTGTGCTCTGCCTACCCCATTTCGGATCATAGGCGTGATTATATGTGTGTACGTAAAAAACATAGAATTAGACATCCCACCTCTCCTGGGTGAGATAGCTTGACCTTAGCCACTTTTTTGTTATACATATGCTTGACTATTCCTCTTTTACAGATAGCGAATCAGCCGAAGAACTTATTACGTTACTTATAGATGCACTCAAATTCATCTCCACTGGAAAAATAAGGCCATTTGTAAGTAATTCTTCTAGTATTACTACAAAGTGTTATAAAAATATCAGGTAAAAAATGAAATTTATTTTTATTATTAGTAAGCTGTCACTTAATTGTACTGAAGTTATCCTAGATTATTTAACGAGTGTATTCTTTGACGGATTTAAAATTTTTCATTCAAAAAGGTTCACAGACTCGATAAGATTAAGTATTGGCTTTTTATTTTATTCTTTTTCGTTTTTAAAATATTGTAAATTTACTCTTTATAATGGGCCATTTAACCCCCTTTTTGCTTTACTCGTATTTTTGCAACACGTATATTATGCAATATCAAATGGCTACTAGATATGGTCACCAAATCCACTTAATTTTGCAGATAGACGCCAACAACAAAACATACCTGTCCAAACTTGTCCTCAAACTATCCAGAGGTCACTCCCAAGCCTCCAAAGTGCTGAAGAACCTCCGCTCTAGCCCACCTCAAGCTTTGTCCCTAGTGGCACAGGTTGGCACAGAGAAGACCATGTGGGAGTACACCAGAGTCATGAGTCTACTGGAGCATTCCTTCTTCATTGCTGGCATCTGGACGAGTGACAACAGGTGAGGGATATGGATCATTTAACATTTAAAAGTACATTTACCACTTTCAGTCCAGTGAAAGGGTTAAATCGGTCTGTGCGATGGGCTTGCAGATCCGGTAGGCGATAGTAATCATTGCACATTATGTATCACTAAATCCTGGATTAGGGCAATCGGCAATGACTTCTACGACCGAACATACATATTGCGTCCCAGTGCGATCTTGAGTCAACTTAAATACGTAATTATTGTCGTGTTGCGAACTAGGTTGAGTGTCAAATGTGAGTTTATTTCCCGTTCTAAGAATATTCGTAACGTATTTTTGTATCTTCAAATAAAAAAAAGCTAATGAGTTATCACTTCTACAGGGTTTGAAAAGCGTTTTATTTAAACGAGTTGGGTCGTCTCTAAATGAAAGAAAGTGCACAAAGCATGGCAGGGAAAAGCCGTTTCGTTCATACCATCATATCATGCAATTTGGGAATGCAATACGGGCGTAATAATTATACTGGTTATCACAAAAGATCGACCGACCATCTAAACGCTTATCTTTGAAATTTTACAAGCAATAGTGCATAAAACGAGGTGTATCGATTTTTGTGATGACCAGTGTATGTAAAAATATCTGGAACATGTAATTATCCCCCAGGACCCCCGAATCAATCGAGCAGATAAACCAGACCATCCAAGACATGACGATGGGTGGGGATTTCTCTCTCAACCCTTTCGAGAGCTTGTCTTCAGGCGACCACTCCATCCGGCTGGATTGCGAGTCCTTCTATGAAGATGACCCCAACGAATTGACTGTGGATGACTTCGCTTCGCTGAAGAAACATGGACTGGTTAATGAGAAGAAGGACGTGAATGAGGTGAGGAGATTTAGGTTTGCTTTTTTTTTAGGCGACATACTAGCATCCTGTTGTTGTATTTAGTAGCTTAATACCTAAAAATTGGCTAAGTAGAAGTGGATAGCAAATTTAATTAAATTGTATTGAATTGAGTGCCTACTGTATTAAGTGTAATAATATTGAAATATTATAATCTCCTATTTAATAGTAAGTATGCTGTACGAGGGTTAGAATAGATAGTTCTTCTAGGATAATTACCCTGGAAAAGGTTGCAGAATCGTTCACAAAAACGCGTCTCAAGCGGACGATAACCGCGCTCGAAACGCGTCGTTATAGTACTGCACTTTGATAAAATGTCAATTTTATTTCAGATACCTTTAATCACGGATGAAATCGACATCAGCCCGTGGAAGAATTTGTTGATGAAATTCGCTCAAGTGCACGTCTGTCTCGAGCACTTGTACCGGGCAGAGACATGCCTACGAGCTGACTTCAGTAAGTAACATGATAGTAAATCAACATACATACAAACATACATCACTCCTGTATTCCCAAAAGAGGTAGGCAGGGCATACGAACATTAGGTTTTAAGTTAAAAGGCACAACAGTGACAGGTTGCTAGCCTGCCGGATTAGCACAGCAAGGCGCAAGTAGAGTTGTGCGTGACTATACCTGTCGCTAAATAAAATAGTCATGCTATCATGCACGAATAGGCATATGTACAGTCACGAACAGGGGTTGTTGAGCAACCTGCCACGGTTCGCAATTTAGACGTGTAATCATTGACCGATGTGACTGACAGGTGTTATCTATTGGATTAGTATTACACGACCAATTTACAAACATGGGTAAGTGGCTCAACAATCCCGGTTCGTGATGGTAGATGTCCATCTACCGTAACATTGTCACTTCTGAAGTTTTCACACGTCAACATTTTTTCACAGCAAACCTAAAGCCGATAGCAGCCCGTCTATTGGAGCATTACGTGTCGGAGCGCTCTCCCGTCAAAACCGTGGGGCAACTCATCAGCGATCCGGTTCAAAGGACCTCCATGCCCATCGCCAACAACGTTGTCCAGGACCATTTAAAGTAAATATGGAACAGTGATCTCAAAGCAATTGCACTGAGTACTTAATCTAAGTGCTTTTTGAGCGTTTCTTAGGGCCCGCGCTCACTTAGCGTCTTTCGAGCGTCGTCGTCGCATGAAAGTCCGCGCAGCACCGATGCAAGGTTTAAGTTACGGCGCTTCAATGTTAGGCCCATAACACACGGCGTATTTTACACGCGCGGACGACGCGCGTATTAAGAACACGCGTCTTCGGGTTAGAATAGCACCTCCCCCTTTCTTCCCGTGGGTGTCGTAAGAGTCGACTCTGGGAAAGGGTTAGTGTATTGTGGGCGATGGGCTAGCAACCTGTCACTGCAATATCACGTTTAACCATCTGCTTACCCTGCTGAAATTGCTAAACGTGGCACTGGATTTTTGAATTCATGTGCTCTGCCTACCCCTCTTGGGAATACAGGCGTGAGAATATGTATGTATGTATGTATGTCTTCGGCGCCGTAGACGCTGATTGTTGCGTTTGCATTGATGTTACAAGCGCGCGCATGAAGCGCGTATACAGAGCGAATCTCTGGTCAAAACGCAAAGGCTACGAGCAACTACAGCGCGTATACGCGCAGTATAGGCGCGTTTCACGATCACCCCGTGTGCTTATGTTAGAAGGTAGCGTTCAAATCTCGTTTGAAGCGCGTATACGCGCGTCATCTGCGCGTCGACTGCGCGTTTTAAATACGCCGTGTGCTATGGGCCTTAGTGACGTCAGCATCTCGCTAACGCCTGTGCACAGACGCACAGATGAATAACGCTAAGTGGGCGCGGGCCCTTAATTATTTGCCTATAAAATCACAAGGTCTTCATACCTTTAAGCATTGGGAGAAGAAAGGTTTCATAGACTTTTTCCTATCGTATTACCACTTTCCATAGACTTATTTAAAAAAAATATGCGTAATTCGCTATACCCACCATTCTTTGTCTGCTTTTCAAAACTGAACACACGCATTTCAGATTCTTCTAGTCACTAATCTGTCCTAAAGTGCATTAAATGTATACTAAGTTTAATCTGATCCAGGAAACCAGCGTTTTGGTATCGCCTGGTGCTGCAAAGGAAAGAAAAAGCTGCCGATATGGGTGTCAAACGAGATTCGAAGATGGTATACGCGTTCACACAACTGCCGGTCTTCCCGCCTTCTGTATGGCAGAATTTAGGTAAGATATCACATCTCAATAAGCCGTGGTAAAGGCCGGTCGCGGATCATAGCGAAATTGGAGCGTTGACCTGCTGCAATCTATCTCTGTCGCACGCGTGCAGCAATATTGCCCTCACGCTCGTTTTTGAGCACGTGCGTTGCCCGCTACCGGTGTTTAGCTCAGCGGTTCGACCTGTCGCCTCTCATAAAGAGAGTCGTAGGTTCGAATCCCAGGATCACACCTCTGAATTTTTCAGAACTTACGTGCGAAATAGAATTTGATATTTACCATGAGCCATTCATTCAGTAAAGCAAATATCGTAAGGAAACCTGCATACATTTCCCAATCCGCACTGGGCCCGCGTGGTAACTATATTCCAAGTCCTCGCATACTGAGAGGTGGCCTGTGCCCAGCAGTAGGACGTATTTAGGCTGGATTATAATTATTTATCTTTTTTTTTTCGTTAGTATTTCAGTTTTGGCAAATGCTTGTGTGACTGTCTAGTTTTTGGTAGGTCATAAATCCTATATTTTTTTTTTGTTCTTCACAGAACCACCAACCGATGATGTAGGCGAAGTAACCGCCATAGGAATGGAGGAACTTAAGTACCACAGCACTAAATACACTTACATCTCGAATAAGGTGAAGAATAGGTTGCCTTTCTAGATTTACAGTTTACCTAATCATGTGCCTTATAAATTTTAAGCAATGACTGTGAATTATACAATTTTGAAGAATATTTTGTAATTTTTGTAATAAACTTTTACATTTTAATTGCGTAGTTTAATATCTCCCTATTTACATTTTCTGTAAAAAATATTTTTTTCGATTTTAGTACGACTAGAAACATACTATGGGTATTAAGCATTATTTTGATACGGTAAAATTACCCTGTAACTCCCACATAACAAAAAACCGATGACTCGCGTCTTAAGTCGAGTTTAGCTCGACATGTTTCGGGCTAGTCCGAAGCCCTACATCTAGGAGCAGCAGAGGCTGCTGCCTAACGCGTGAACAGAGTGGTGGCGCGCAATGCCCCTAGATGACGAGATATGGACTAGCTTGAATCATGTCGAGGTGAACTCGATTTAAGACGGTTAACCTTATTTATTTATCATATTATAATTTTACTCTTGGATGCAATTATGTATGTATTTAACTCTTTATTGTACAAATAAGCATGACAAAATAACAGACAAAACAGAACAAGTACAAATGCGAACATATCCCAAAAGGAATCTCTTCCTGTTAACCTTCAAGCGATTGACAAAACATGTGAAATTATCTTCATGACTATTTTTAATCTTAATCTCATTCATTAAAATAACGACACAACCCATTTCATAATCAAAGAAATAGGACACCTACCAAACAAGCACAAATTTATACGCGCCACATTCCCTAAATAATTTCTTTAAAACAAAACCCGTAAGCAAAATACGTTTCGGCGTAACCAATTGGGACCATAAACAAAAGGGGAAATAAAATCGGCATCACTTTGATCTCTGTTTAAACGTACACTGAATGAGTCGAGGTATCGATTGAGACTTTAATTGGGAATGGTTCTAGGTCTTGGTCGAAACGGTGAACCAAATAATGAAGTTTCTTTGAACTAGCGAATAAACTATAGATCTATAGTTGTATTGACCTATTCCTTTCAAAGACGTTGAATACAGTTTGATTTATTACAAATTGGCAATTAAGAGACAATGGTAGGTAATAGATACTTTTATTGTATTGCTAACGACCCACCCCGGCTTCGTGCGGGTGCAATGCTGATTTAAATATACATTGCTACCGAATGTCTTTTCATACCTACATAGCATTTTTGTTCTTGCCGCCCCGTTCCTCCGACCGGTACCGATTTATAGAGATTTTAGAAACCGCCAAAGAATAACACGCATTCACCCTCCTTTTGAGTAATTCTATCTCTATTGGTGAAAAGTTACGTAATAGTTTTAAAGATACGATTTTAAGCATACCTAACTTACCTACTTACTTAGGGACAGACAGCGGGAAGCGACGACTTTCTTTTTTTATACATACATACATGACGTGTTTTAGCACCTACCTTACTGACTGGAAGATTGGAAAAACATCGTAATCATGGTTGTGTAACATGTACACGCCAACATAATTAATTCACAATTAAAATTCTTCTTTATTAAAGTACTAGCTTTCCGCCCGCGGCTTCGCCCGCGTGGAACTCGGTTATATTGCGGTATAAAGCACAACTATAAGAAAACTTCTCGTTTCAAACGACACACAGCGCCATCGATCTATCATCTATCGATTGATATCGATCAATCATCGATTGATATCGATCTATCAAGCAAACTATATTTTTGTTTTCCCTCGGGAACATCAATTATTTCCGAGATAAAAAGTACCCTATTATTTAATCCGGACTTCTATCTTTATGTCTACAAAATTTCAAAGCAATCGGCTCAGTAGTTACGGCGTGAAAGCGGAACAAACAAACAAACAAACAAACAAACAAACAAACTCACTTTCTGACTTATAATATTAGTAAGGATTCCCAAGAAAATAAGTCACATCAGCTGTTACCGTCTGCGCCGAGAAGCGCAGAACGATATCCGAGAGTAGTCGAACGAATAATTTATCTATAATGAACTTTATTTACAAACGCTCTGGGTACAATTTTGCTTGCTATGCACATACTTTAGTTCGGCTACTCGACGCATTTGGCGCTGGGGTGCTAGACATCTGTCATGAGTCATCGGTCCGAGACTACAATCAATAACCAATCAAAACGCAAGTGTTCAGCGCGCGAAATATTCTCTTTTATCATTGGTAGATCGAAGTTTCCCGCTCCTCAAAACTGATTTACTACGCAGGTATATCGTCGAGCATTCTTTGTTTGGTAATACTGTACCATCTTATTCAAAATCCTTAGGTATCTTGCACTTGCATCAGTCGCGAAAAAAAATCTTAAAATAGAAACCCCTTTCTGTAGCAGTACACTCATCTGCCAGTAAATCACGCTGCTTCCTCTGCCCTCTTGATCTCAATATCTGTTATGATCGATTATTGACTTGACGATTTACATTTTCTGCAAAGTGTACAGTTGGAGGCGAAAGTGGTACGCGCCGGTGGTGACCCTGAGATGGAAATTCGTAGTTTAATAAGATGTTTCATAACGTCTGAGAATCTTTAGTCCAAATAATGTTTTGTCGCCTAAAAGACCAAAACTTTTTTAATTGGAATAGGTACTGTTTACTGCCGTGCCGCTGTCACATGAAATACTAAAAATACAATAAATTAATTATTTGGGGGGAACTCCAATACAATCGTTTTTATTTGTGTTTTTGGGTCGGTAGATATAAATAACAGTAACAAGTAGACACCTGAAAAACATTGAGTTATAAATTTAGTTTTAAAGTAAATAATTAAATTAAAATAAAATAAATATTTAAGGGGAGCTACGTGCGCGAGTCCGACTCGCACTTGGACGGTTAATTAAAAATGTTTGCGACACCATTTCCGTAACGTAAACGCCCCTGTGCTAGACGCTGACCCAATACACGGCACTTGCAACCTTATGTCGTACAGATGGGTGTCGTCTGGGCGTTGAGGCGTCGAGGATTAGTATATTTACCTTACTACCGTTGTTGACATAACGTCATTTCCACTTTATACACCCATGAATCATATTGGCTAACTTTACCGAAAAGACAACAGAAAAAAGATTTACCCAAAGTCAAAGACTTTTCTCCCCGCATACACGCGTTCGGTTTACAATCCCGTTGTTTACGTTGCGGGCCACGTGCGCTAATTATCCCTTGTTACTCAATCATATTGTGCTATTCGCGGCCTGTTTGGGCGGCCTGCCGTCGCTGGCAACTGATGCGGGAGATGAGCTGAAACATTTGCATTGTCTGCTGCTGTCAATGGATGGAATGTTAACAAAACTCGGGTGAAGTTTGCAAAATTGGCGGTTTGTTAAGCAGTAAGGTGTAGAGTCGAGAAATTAATGCAAAACAACCCGTGGAACCTTTTTATAGTTAGAATAATTCCACCTCTATTTTTTTTGCGTGAAAATATTATGAGACGACTAAGGAGAAGTAATATTAAGCTATGCCTTCAAGCGACAGGTTGGCAATCTGCCAGTATTATGCATTTTTGTCGAATTTAATACCTTAAATTGTAGACTACGAAACGTGATAATAGTCATGATTTTGTGCATGTAACATTTCATGGGTATATCCTTACTCCTTATCCTTACTAATAATATTATAAAATGGAAAGTGAGTTTGTTTGTTTGTTCCGCTTTCACGCTGTAACTACTGAACCGATTAGTTTGAAATTTTGCAGACGTAAAGTTAGAAGTCTGGATTAAATAATAAGGTGCTTTTTATCCCGGAAAAAAAGATATTCCCGAGGGAAAACGAAAATATAGTTTACTTGATGGATGGATTGGAGATGGCGCTGTGTAGGTATACATATCCAGCGTTATATCGCGCTTCTTAGATGTTTCCGTGGAAATGAGAAGTTTTCCTATAGTTGTGGTTTATACGGTATAAATTATACCGCAATATAACCGAATTCCACGCGTGCAAAGCCGCGGGCGGAAAGCTAGTAACATATAACTTAACACGTTCGCTGCGAATACGTCGACTCCCAGTCGGTGCGGGGGGAAAATATGGTGTACTCGCGTTCGTGCGAAGCGTGTATTTCGTAGATTGTTCAGAGTACGAAGGAGACAAATATAGCTTTGTGAATATTTATAAAAGGGCTACTAGTTCTGATAATAAAAATAGTATTACGCTTTTAGACCTAATATCGCACTGAACAATAAAATGGTAATTACTTGCGAATATTAGGTCTGAAGGCCTAATATAAAATAACAGGCATATCAACCTAATGTCGCACTGATTGGAGGACATTTTAAGTTAGTGTTGTGCTGTGTAGTGGTTAGTGCATGACGTCATTACGATATTGGCATGTTATTTAACAGTGATAGTGCAAAACGTAAGATAAAACTACTTGGGAGTATTATTATTCAAACGGGATCAAGTACCGGTGCACTTTCAAGATCAACAAGCCCAAAAAAATCTGAAAAATAAAGAAATCTCTTTGTGTTAAATTCCAAAAAAGGTATTGTGTAAATGTTACATGCAGGTATAAGTTGTGTTTTTAAACACTATAAAATGTTACCTGCAATAAACATATTTTATTACTTTACTTATCGACTATTTTCCCCCATCACTAGTATAAACCTTAAATATGGCATTGATTAGGTGCGGTATTAGGTCTAAAAACCTAATTTTTTTTTAACGTTTTTCTCATATATAACAATTGGGAACCTCGGGCGAAGCCAGTGGGGCATAAATATACTCAATTAAAACAGCATAGATATCAAATTTGCGTGATTTTATTAATTTTCAGAGAAATAATTGAAGTTATATCAACCTCTAACCTTTAAGGTCTTTAGACCTAATGCCGCACCACCCGAAAGTGTACGTCTTAGGCGTTTTGACCTAGTAACGCACTAGAGGGAAAACTTGAAGAATTGTTACCGCAGCTAACGTGTTAACACGTTCGCTGCGATATTAGGTCTAAGGGCCTAATACGTCGACTCCCAGTCGGTGCGGGAGGAAAATATGGTGTACTCGCGTTCGTGCGAAGCGTGTATTTCTTAGATTGTTCAGAGTACGAAGGAGACAAATATAGCTTTGTGAATATTTATAAAATTACTACTAGTTCTGATAATAAAAATAGTATTACGCTTTTAGACCTAATATCGCACTGAAAAATAAAATGGTAATTACTTGCGAATATTAGGTCTGAAGGCCTAATATAAAATAACAGGCATATCAACCTAATGCCGCACTGATTGGAGGACCTTTTAAGCTAGTGTTGTGCTGTGTAGTGGTTAGTGCATGACGTCATTACGATATTGGCATGTTATTTAACAGTGATAGTGCAAAACGTAAGATAAAACTACTTGGGAGTATTATTATTCAACCGGGATCAAGTACCGGTGCACTCTCAAGATCAACAAGCCCAAAAAAATCTGAAAAATAAAGAAATCTCTTTGTGTTTACTGCCAAAAAAGATATTGTGTAAATGTTACATGCAGGTATAAGTTGTGTTTTTTAAACACTATAAAATGTTACCTGCAATAAACATATTTTATTACTTTACTTATCGACTATTTTTTCCCCATCACTAATATAAACCTTAAATATGGCATTGATTAGGTGCGGTATTAGGTCTAAAAACCTAATGTTTTTTTTGACGTTTTTCTCATATATAACAATTGGGAACCTCGGGCGAAGCCAGTGGGGCATAAATATACTCAATTAAAACAGCATAGATACCAAATTTGCGTGATTTAATTGATTTTCAGAGAAATAATTGAAGTTATATCAACCTCTACCTTTAAAGGTCTTTAGACCTAATGCCGCACCACCCGAAAGTGTACGTCTTAGGCGTTTTGACCTAGTAACGCACTAGAGGGAAAACTTGAAGAATTGTTACCGCAGCTAACGTGTTAAACGCTTCTAAAATTTTAATTCAACTAGCTACCACTAAATATTAGAATTTTCATATGTTCTCAAAATAAAGCACAGCTTTACCTACTACTAAATCAAACAACCAACAAAATTCTCAAAAGCCCCATTTTGGAAATGACGAATACAAAGTACCTAACCTACTCCCCAAACCATAACGCAGTAAACAGCTAGCTATACTTTAATTAATTGGCGTTGAATGCATCTCTTCCGCGACCTCGTTGCAGTTGTTTATGTAAGTTGCATTGCACAAATAACTAGCGTATGCAGTACAGAGTTGGATAAATGCTTTGGGTTCCAGCAGAGAGGATTTTTACTATATTATTCGAGAAACTCCGTGTGTTGTCGGGATTAGAATAACACCTCTCCATTCCTTCCGTGGATGTCGTAAGAGGTGACTAAGGTAAATAGGTTAAAGTATATTTTAGGCGACAGGCTAGCAACCTGGCATTATTATACCTGCCAACTTAAAACCTGAAAAATATGCTAGATGTGGCCTTAAAACGAGAAATAGTAATGTTTTGGTCTATGTAACTTTTCGTGTGCTCTGCTTACCCCATTAGGTAATTTAATACAGGCGTGATCACATGTATGTATTAAAAAAATAGATACGTACGTGTAGCCATTATTTTGGCTGTATTTTTTGATGGCATCAGACATAGAGCCTCATTTTTTCACAGCTTCAATTTCAATTTCATATCTCTACGTATGCCTGAGAGAAGACTCTTGTCAAATAAACAAGCAGACGGGTAAGAAAGTGACCTTATACAGGTACTTAAGGATTCCCTTATATTCTTTAAAAGGCAGTGAACGCTAAAAACTTTTCAATGCTACGTAGTCAATTAGATACAGCCAATGCACATCCCATGTTTATCTTCTTTAAGCATAAAACTACAGTGAGACACTCATCCGTACCAATATATAAATGTGAAAGTGTGTTTGTTTGTTTGTTTGTCCATCTTTCACGGCTAAACGGAGCGATGGATTGACGTGATTTTTTAGGTAGAGATAGTTTAGGGCATGGAGAGTGACATAGGCTATATTTTGTCTCTTCAAAACCCCCCCATTTCCCTAAAGTGAGGAGTGGAAGTTTTTAATGTAGAAAGCTATAAAATTGGTCTGTGTGCTATCTCTTCTGTGATAGGTACCCCGAATTTAACGCGAGCGGAGCCGCGGGCAAAAGCTAGTGGTGAAATAAAACTGATTTACTCACATTTTTTTATCGAGATTAGCTCGACATGTTTCGACATATTGTGTGTGTAAGGATCATCTGAACCTACGCGCACTGCGCAATGCTGCTATCCATAGATTACTTACTTATCTCAATACAAAAGCACGAGTAGATCCGTTTCATCTTCTTTCTTCTACAGGTACTAGGATCAATTCTAAAATGGCAGCAGAACCTTGCAAACTCGTAAGAAGCCCTAAAAAGTCCGCAGCTTTATTATGCGGGGCAGTGGAACTTTTCCGCGCGGCTGATTCGGAGTTGAGCTATTCAGGTTCAGGTAAACCCCTGAAATGAAGTTTAAGAACTCTTGTGATTATAATTATAACTTCTCCTGTGTTAGCCTATCGGAACGTTTGTTATGTTTATTATGGTGAACAATTAACGTTGCTTAATCTTATTAAAGTTTGAAAGATCGGATGTGAAGGTTTAATTATTTAACTCACTCACGGCACGGTTATAGTAATGTAATTTTTCTAACACTTGAAATATCTTTAAACAACCAAAGTCTAGTTTGATGTATTTTACACACAAATTGTCAATTTATTTTCTGCTCTCCTGAAGAATTAAGAAATCACTCATCTTAAGCTTCTCGAGACTATAATAAGTAAGTAATTCCTTTGACCTGTAGTAGGTAAGGTACGCAATTAATAAGCATTGATCAACTTTTTTGTGCTTCCAAACTGCCATCATATTCGATTACCACCAAAAACGAATGTTCTACTTGTAAATATCATTCAACACAGTTAAGGTTACGCACCGTTTGTAGCCTAAAACAAGTGAACATTATCATTCAGTATCCACCATTAACCAAAACCATTAACCACCTGTAACTGCATTGGCACACGCCAAAACTCCACCTAAATGCTAATCACGCTCTATCCATGATTAAGTTTAAGGTATCAACCGATGACCCCAATAACTTTATACAGCCGGTAAGAACTCATTACATGTCTATTAGGCTTAATTAGATATTGTTTTGTTCCTACATTGTAAAGGCACACCATTCTTTTGTTTTCAAAAACATGCTGTAACAAATAGTGATAACATGTTTTTAACTTTGTCGCCATTAATTCCAATCATGGATCTTTTCGCGGATAGTTTCACATTGTAGGGCGAATATTAAACTTTGTTTATCAGATTTCTTAAGAAATTAGTAGAATAAGTGTGTCATATCATATAGTGTACAAGACAAAACACACAACTATTAATGCAGACGCTATTAACCTATGACACACTTATCCAGTAAATTGCTCAAGGTGTCGAAAACAATGAAGATAGTTCAAACACCCGATTTTTTTTTCTTGTAATTAGCACTGCAGGTAATGCGGCATATTTGAAACATTAAAAAGAATATCAAAGAGGTCTAAAAGTGTAATTATTTGTCTGTAACTTTGAAACTTTGCTAATAACGTAATTGATTAAACCGCAGTGCTACAAGTTTAGGAAAAACTGCCCATCACTTTATTTTTTGCACCATGTAATGTGACATGACAGGTACAGGGTAGTAATGAAGCCTTACATAACATGGGATCACTTTTCTCACCACCTGCAAACCATACATACATAGATACAAATATAACCCCTGTATCGTCAAATGGAGTAGATAGAGCATACGTATCGCTACGTGGTCAAAACACGTAGCAACTTCTAGCAATGTTTTAGGTTTTATGTTAAGTACGATACCTAGTGACAGTTATTAGCCAATCGCTTAATATTTTACTCAACTTACTAACCAAAATGATAGAAAACGTCTGATAATCAGGTTTAAATGTACAGGGTATCTAACGAGACAGAAAATGCGTCATTATTTTTAAACCGTGTGGTGCCGGGTTAGAATAGGAACTCCCCCTTTCTTCCCGTGGGTGTCGTAAGAGTCGACTCTGGGAAAGGGTTAGTGTATTGTGGGCGATGGGCTAGCAACCTGTCACCGCAATATCACATTTAACCATCTGGTTACCCTGAATTTGCTAGATGTGGCACTGGATTTTTGAATCCATGTGCTCTGCCTACCCCTCATGGGAATACAGGCGTGAGAATATGTATGTATGTATGTATTTTTTAACATAATGTTTCTGCGGAATAACAAATTAACTGGCTGATGCTTTACCTAATTCGTTTTAGTTAAACTGGTATTAATAATGTTGTTATGACGCTACTAAAAGAACGGCATTGCGGGCGGCTATTAAAGAACTTCTGAAGTAGTATAAGTTTTTATGATCAGTTAGGATTTCAGGGGACGTAAACGACTTCATAGTAATAACTCCTAGATTTATAGCAAAGTTGAAGCTGTTTAGGATTTTGAAATTGGATTTTATAATTTTAAATTTATGCTGGTAAGTAGGTAGTACCATTATACAAGTCTCTTGCATTTTAATTTAGCGACAAACTAGGTAGGTACACTACAACTCTCACAACTATTATGGATGGCAAGAAATTAACCGTAAATATTAGTTCTACTGACAGTTCTACTGGTAGAACTAATGGGAAATTTCATTCCCACTAGTTCTACTATTCAAAGGACTTCAGATAATAGAACTAGTGGGACTGATTTTTTCCCAGTAATTCTATGGAAAATTTATTGACATAATATTTAGTCACACTCAAACCGTTTCACTGACGGTTTCAAATTGAAAAAAATCAGTCCCACTAGTTCTATTATCTGAAGTCCTTTGAATAGTAGAACTAGTGGGAATGAAATTTCTCATTAGTTCTACCAGTAGAACTGTCAGTAGAACTAGTGGGAATGAAATTTCCCATTAGTTCTACCAGTAGAACTGTCAGTAGAACTAGTGGGAATGAAATTTCCCATTAGTTCTACCAGTAGAACTGTCACTAGAACTAGTGGGAATAGACCGTCGGGTATACGCATCTGAAAACCCCTGTAAAATTTTTCTTGAAATTTTTCGTTATTGACCTCGTGGGAGACCGATATTTCATCGCTTTTCAGGTCATTGCGCCCTGTGTTTTACCTACCTTACGTCCCGTACAAAGTTCCGTTTGGCAGCAGCCGCTGCTCCTAAATGAAGGGCTACGGACTAGCTTGAAACATGTAGAGCTAAAATCGATATAAGATGTGAGACTTCATTCTGAGTGATTCCCACTTTAATTTAAAGTTCGAAGTTAAAATCTATCAGCATTAGGTAAGTATACCATTTTCATTAATGTTTCTACCTAAAACTATCCTGAAAGTTGGTACAAAACGTAAAATAGTCATGGTTTTCACTAAGTAACGTTGCCTAATTATGCTCTGCCTACCCCATTTGGGAATAAATGAGTAACGTATGTGTATATATGTCACCGGAAAATGACACATTCCGTAAGTTTCCAAACGACAGATAAAATGTATTATTTCACAGCCGCAGTTTCTTAAATTATCAATTTACGTTAGGTTAGGTTAGATTATGTTTAGTTTAGATCAGATTAGGTTTAGTTATGTTAGATTAGGTTAGGTTAGGTTAGATTATATTAAATTTTGCAAAAATGTGGGCGTGAAAACATTTTTTGTCTCCCGTTTGGAATCTTACGAAACTTCCTAGGAAATTTATAAACTTACGGAATGTGTTATTTTCCGGTGACGTACACCTTTTGTGCCTACCTATACATCGCAATAAATGAGCACGAAACGTGTTTTCACGCGTGCTCATTAGGTCATTACCACGTTGTACCTACCACCTGTATAAGTAGAATAGGTAATTGTTCCAAGCCGATGTTATCGACAGTAAAACCCATTAACACCCTCGCGTTGACAAATGCTTTAAACTTAATTAAGTCGCGAAAGAACACGAAGCGAAGCCCGCCAAGTGATTCTTTACAGGAAAGAGGGCAAACCCGATTTAACATGAATTGGCAGCCCGATGAACTAGGATCATGTAACCTGCATACGGAATCTAGAGGATATACAAACATACATACACATAAACAATCACGCCTGCATTCACGAATGGCAGAGCACACGAAACGTGACATAGACAGCCACTTCTAGCAACATTTTAGGTTTAAGAATAGATAGAAGTGGAAGAGGTATAATAATGACAGCTTGCTAGCCTGTCGCCTAAAGCATAACTAAACCTATTTCCTTAGTCACCTTTTACGACATCCACGGAAGAAATGGAGAGGATATAAGTACACATTCATATTTATATGTATGCGGGACCACGGTCGCTGTAACGCGGCCGAAACGTCGGGAGGTAATTTTGAATGCGTGTTTAAGTCCCGCTTATAAGTACATATAAATATTAGTGAGAATCACGAAGTTTAAAACATTATTTGATATTTTTTTGTAATGAAATAATTAGATAACTCACATCTTAAATCGAGTTTAGTGTGCCGTATAGTGTCGGGATAGAACAACACCCATCTCTTCCGTGGATGTCGTAAAAGGCGGCTAAGGAAACAGGTTTCGGTAATCTTTAGGTGACAGGCTAGCAACCTGTCACTGTTATACCTACCAAATCGAAACCTGAAAAATATGCTCGAAGTAATAACGAAACGTGGAATAGTCATAGTTTTGTCTACACCTAACGCGTCGTATGCTCTACCTACCCTATTTGGGAATACAGGCGTGAATATACATATGAATGTATGTATATAAAAGTATCAACCAAGTTCTTGCCCTCTTTTTACGGTAGGTACCCAGTTTTGCGTTACCGAATATCGATTTAGGTTACAATTACAATCTAGACTGTTAAAAGGCTTCTTGGGTGAATTTGCTTCCATGTTTTCGAGTAGCTAAATACCTAACAAGTACACGGTTTTCGTAATAATGAAGCTTATAATGTGCATACACACAGTGGGTATACTTACACACACCACGCTTGTATTCTCAAACGGGGTAGGCAGAGCAAACGAAACCTTTCATAACCACTTCTAGTAATTCTCACTGATATTTATGTACGCGGGACTTTATCACGCACATTTACGTTTTTTAAGGTAAGAAGTAAGTATAGCTTAATTGTGACTGGTTACCATTACCAGCATACGCTTAGGTGTTGATATTCAGAATAGAGTTTCCCACTTTTTTCCATTGAAACCGTAAAACATTCAAGGCATTAAGCATTAAACTTAATACCTCGCCAATGGACCCATAATTAGGTTTCACTTGGGGAGGTTTTATTTCTATTCTCCGAGAAAATTTTGACCCACGCATTAGCTGGTGCAGTTAAAATTCTAGCCACGTACGCAGTTCCCATGGCAATAGAATAGTACTGGTAAAAGGTTTTCCTTTGTGTTCCGATCTATGGGTTTTTATATTTTTATTTATAACAATTGTTTGTAACGTCAGACGGTAAAAATACTTTTTGCGTGAAGAACAAAAATAGGAGCGTTTATAATAAATCAAAGATTATGAAGTTGTTTTCCACCAGAAGGATGGAGTTAGTCGACGTACTTGAGTCGTTATGTACTTATGTATCACTCGCTTTTAACCTGACGTATCTACTGTTAGATGTTAGCCATTTCCTATGTAAGTAGGTTATAAAATTAAACTCCTGGTTAATTAATGATTAAGAACAACAGAGCTCGATTTTTCTTAAAAATAGTAGTCGAAAAATTGAAATGTGATTTATTTTAGTAACATTTAGGTAAGTAGTATTCAGTATCAGTATCTATTTATGTGTATGCAAATATCTCGGTAGTGCACCGATCTCATTTTAAGGATATATCTAACTAGCTATTTGGTAAAGTTTCACAAATAACTAAAAATACTTAAGTAAACAGCTTGGGCGTGATAGCGTTGTTTAGTTTACTTAGCTGCAGTTTTATCTACGTGTCTTTTGGATTGGCTGCAGTTCTAGTTGTTGTGAACCTTTCGAAGACTCCTAGTCATCATCTTCAACGCAATTGGACGAAAAGTTACAACGAATGCCGAGTATTGAAATTAAATGACTGCGCTTTCGTCTCTAAATCGAAGTTAGGTCCGACATATTTCGGGCCCATTAGTATTTCATGATAGAAATAATCGGGCAATCTCGATATAAAGATGTGAGCCCAGTAGGTATGTTTAATTTCACTAAAAGTGACCAGCTAGAAGTTTTTAACCCTAGTCTTCAAAATTAATGAGCAGGACCTACGTTATAACTTCACCCAAATTTCACCACTGAACTACCTAATTCCACTTTATTTAATTCAGAAACACCTGAGTACATTGCCAGTTCCCCCAAACACTTACATGCAAGAGACATTTGATTCTGTAACTCAGAGTGCCCACAGCGTTTGAAGCAAAGTGCTAATTAAGTACTCATACATGAAAGCAGAGTTCACCGACACTTTCGTTTGACAACCTAAACGTGGAGTTACGTAACAAATTGCGTTGAATTTTCACTAGTTCCCGTGGAACTTTTTCAATTGTTCCCAGAGGGACAGCTCAATTCCGAGCCCGGGTAATTCATGAAAATTCGTTGACCTGGTAAAGGGAAATTATAAACTCTCGCTTCGTGCAGTTTGTGAGTTCGTTTTCAGAGCCATCGCTAAAAAAAATACGGATTGCGCACAAAAACTTTGGAATGTTGAAGGAGTTTTAGAATTCATCTTGTAAAATATGGATAACTCACGTTTTAAATGGAGTTAAGATCGACATGTTTCGGGCTAATTCGCAACAATTGCAGTCGCGGGAATAAAGCGGCGGCGCGCGGAGCGCGTTAGGCAGCAATTCTTGTAACCAAACCAGGACTTCTTACCTACAAATCTGCAAGGAACTCTGTAACGCTTGGTTTGTCCGATTGAAATTAAATTTTGAGTCTAGAATAGATGACATTCATTAGAAAAAGTTATTAGTTGGTAAAAATGCAAACATTGATTGCTTGATATTTTTTGGATATTCGATTATTGTTGTCACTATTTCACAGTTCATTTATTTTTTCAAATAAGGAAACAAACGAATACTTATTCGTGTATACCGATTAGGATACGTCACTATTTAAGAAACAAGAAACAGGCAACACGTGGAACATCACTTTGGTCTCGTCTTGAAACAATTAACTATCATATTCCTTAGGTAGGTATATGCCTTTTAGGCTAGGTGCACAACACAATCCATTGATTCGGCCCTGCCTATATTAGACATTGTACATCAGTACATTGGATAGAAGCCCCACAAGAGCCCAATGTCGGCCGCGGAAGCCCCGAGTTGACACGTGACTCAGTCTTCCTGGCGGGCTCGTTGCGAAGACGGTAATGAAGTAGGTTTAATTACTAGTAATTACAACGAAAGCGTTCATTATACATACATACATCACGCCTGTATTCCCAAATGGGGTGGGGAGAGCACACAAAACGCTACATAGACAAAAACCGTGGCTCATTCACTTCTAGCATATTTTTTAGGTTTTTAGTTCTGCCCTCGTAGTGAAGAATGCAGTAATTGCAAAAACATCATTTCGAGAAAAACTTGATTTAAGGTTTTTATTATAACTGAACGCCATGCGAAACGAAGTAATAATGTTTTTTGTTTCATAAAAGTTTGACACGATATTTTCCATGATATTATAAAATTAAAAGTAAGAATATCTGAGCACATTCGTTTTTTAAGTCGATTACTGCAATTTATTTTTGCATTTTTTTTGCTACACACGATATATGCTAAGTAAGTATGCAGTATACGCGTCGAATACTGCATTTGTATCTAGATTAGAGACATAACTGCATTTCATACTTGAATGGCAGAATGGCACTCAAATTCAAAATTAGGTTTCAAAGAAGGAATGCAGTTTAACTTTATTTTAGAAACTTAATGGCGAATACTATGCAAAAATATATCGTCCCATCCGTAGAATAAAGTTACATCTGCAAAATCACTACTTTTCAGTAGAGGCATTTGAATTTTCTCTATGCTT
>BHDV01027320.1:350642-400010 GCA_005406045.1 Adoxophyes honmai
TGAAGAATAGCTTAACATAACAAAGCAATAAAACGCATTTCGTCGTAAGTGATCATGTAACCTTATTCTACGGATGGGACGATATTCAAATGTGTCCGAAAACAAAGTAAAAGTATGTGTTGATTATCATGTTAACAACATCAGAGGATAGAAGAGAAAAAATACTGCATTACTAATAGGTATTTTTGTTTATTTCATTTTTATGACTTGCAGTTTTGACCTATGTGACAGTAATCGACCGAATACTGCATTTCTTTCTAGCACGAGTTTAATGCTGCATTTTAACTTAGTATTTCGAAAATATTATGAGCAAATGCTGCATTTTTGCTTACTAAATATCTATGTTCGGTGCATTTAAAAATATGAAAAAAATATACGTATTAAGATACTGATTCACAGATCTATTTTTTTGAAAAAAGTCACAATCTCAATTTTGTTGATTACTGCATTCTTCACTACGAGGGCAGAGTTGGCAGGTATACTAGTGGCAGGTTGCTAGTCTATCGCCTGAAATATACCTCCTATTTCCTTAGTCGCCTCTTATGACATTGGAGGAAGAAATGTAGTGGTGTTATTCTAAACCCGACACCACACTTAGGTACGCCGTTTTATGCTACATGGAGACTATGGAATCAATGATTCCTGACCTATTGTGGAATCTATTTTCAGTCAACGTCAAAGTGCCATTGCGTCGCTCGACAAAGGAATTCTAAGGTTAATGTTATAGCGTTCCTATAGGTCAGAAATATGTACGTGCAGATGTAGGTAAATACTTATAAATACTACTACAGAACTCTTCGAGCGAGATGCCGCCTAGCATTAGGTCGATATTTTCAAACATTTCATCAATAATGGAAACGAAAACACGTGCCATAAATACTTAAGACCTAACAATGATCTGGACATAAAATCCCACTAATCACAGAACAACCAACCAACAAATTAGATTAGAAGTGGAGCAATTAAACAGGAACCGGGCGTCGCCACTTGCAAGTCACCTACGACCCGCGTAATTGGCGGTAGTGGGTAATGGCGGCGATGGCAGCGGAAGATGCGTTTGCGCAGCTTAGCGGGGGAAAAAAGTTTCGTTTGTCGAATAAACGCTGGAAGAAAGTTCAGCACATTACATGGGAGTATAGTGGTCGGTAAAAAATTTGGCGAGATTTCGAGGGGGTGATCTGGAAAAAGCGATGAGCGAGCTTATCCTCACCACCTGTTAAAATCTTACCAACTTCAATGCCGACCATTTATTAAATAATCATAACTTTTCAACGGTGTCACACTAATTATGTAGCCTGTTGTTTTTTTAGTAGACGGTTTACTTAAATAATTTGAGCAGGAACAATTGTTATTCTCACCATCACAATATTACTTACTTAGATATACCAGTTTTGCCACAGTAAATTAATGAAGTTATTTATCCGATATCGATCCGATTCGATTAAGTAAATACTTTTTCAGTTCATCGAACCTTCCAAAACTATCTTCCGCTGACGTATTTGGATAAATGTCAGAACCCCAGAGAATGTGAGTTACTTACTGCTAAGTTGGAACTTGCAACCCTTTCTACTGCGATTGTAAAAGCCATCCCCCTGGGAATCCGAAGTTATTCTATCAGGAAATATAGTTACAACATCTTTATCCCCGTAATGTTATTAGTATCTGATGAATAAGTTCCTTGTACTTAACTCTGAGGATAGAATTTTGGCATCTGTTTAGGCAACTCACTGAAATATGTAGGTATGACGTGTAAACGTACAAGACGTCTACTGTACTGAAACTTCCAATATAAATTAACATAGAAACTCAGGTATATTTAGGTTATGTTCCTTAAGTTTTCATCGGCCGAAGGGCCAAAACTACGCAGAAATAGGAGCTCTTTCGGTACTTTTCTGTTCGATTATAATTAATGGAGAAAAACTCTTGCTTTGAAAATAAGCTTCAATGAAAAACATGAGATTGGTAATAATAAAGGAGCAAATCATATCTATTGAAATGAATCTAATTGAATTGAAATGAAAAAGTCGTTTCAATATAGGTACAAATAGTTTCGCTGACTGTCTTTTTTTGCGAACTGCGAACTGTATTTTGTTTGTAAGTGTAGCAAATTTCCAGTTAAACGGACAAAATAAAATGGTTGCCCTTTGAAGCGGTCTTAGTTGGGCCACCAGAATACTACTACCATTTGATTGTATCGTTACCCGAATTATACAGATAAATATACAAAATTAACCAAAATCAACAGTAACCAGGAAGAGAATAAAATTTAACTTGCTAGGTTAGATTATAGAGAAACAAACTGACAAACATCAGGGAAGGAAAAACTAAATGAAAGCTTTAACAATTTTTGACGTATCTTAGATACTTACACAGGGGTTTAACAGTTTATGTAGATAACGGTTACGCTGTTTTGCTCTGCGGCATCTTAAGTGATTTTGTTGTTCGTTTGACATCTGCAACTACCAAACAGTTGTCCTGCAATTGGTTCTTTTTAAATAACGAGCATCCTTCGTCGTCGCATTTGAGCAGATGGTCAGATAATTTAAGCATCGTTTTTGACTTAAAAAAACTATTTCATAACATAACTTACGCGTTGTGCGTATGATTAAAAATACCCCACTTATTAAATAGGACGGTAAGTTAGGTAAAGTAATTAAATAGATAATCAATAAATATCATGTGACAATTCACACCAATTGACCCAGTCCCAAACTAGGCAAAGCATGTACCTACTATAAATATATCGATAAATTCATACTTTTATATACATATTGAACACCAAAGACTCTAGAACAAATATTCGAAAATCATCACACGAATGTCCATCCCGACAACTGTTGACTGATCTTTCTTGAAGGCATAATTACAGTTTCGGCGATAATGTTAGTAAAAATATTTTTAGGTAAGGACATAGTGCGTAGTAAGTATGCTTTTCTTATGTATGTAAGTAATTCAACGTAATCAAAAGAATAATCGAGCTTTGTAAAGTTACTCAATCTGAAAACGTAACGTATTTCGCGGTACAAAATGCAAGGGATTATCGTACAATCCCCTTCAACTCCAATGATTATACAACAGAGGGTCACCACACTGCGGCAAATGCAGCCACTGGATGAGTCCCATATGATTCACTCACGTTAATGAAGATCAATTTAAGGTTACCAGAGGAAATCATCCATTAGAGAATGCTCTCTAAAGATTTGTCGAGTACCTGACCAATCTGATTGACTTATGAAGACGTCCTTTTCTCTGAGAGTCGTTAAGTTTTGTAAATCGAGAGGACGAAACTCCTTGAAAATTTTTCGCGACTTGATAAAAATACTCGTGAAATTTAAGGCCTACTTGATGCGAGTAATCACGCTGAAAATACCAATGACTTTTAATGATTATTTTAAGAGGTGAATCTTCGAATTTCCATTGCCGGGTGTCGGGTTTAGAATAACAACTCTCGATTTCTTCAGTGGATGCCATAAGGGACGACTAAGGAAATAGATTTAGGCTTGTAGCGTATGTATGTAGCGTATGTAGCGTATACTCTGCATACCCCATTAGAGAATATAAGTGTGATGTTTAAGTATATATATGTTTCTTTCCTTTGGTTTGGTTTTCCTTTCCTAAATTTTAAAGAGATCCAATAAGTACTTACTTTATATTTATTAGTAAGTAAATGCACGTTTCATTCGTCGCTAATTCCGCGGTCGCCGTCAACTTCCGTTACAAGTGTGGCTTCGACTAACTCGATTTGCGATATCCCAACAAATTATTATGGTTTCTGGCTTCCAGTTTTGCCGTGGGGCAGGTTCTGTTACGTTCTGTGTACCTAAACATTGTTATTGACTTAATAAGGTTATTTGAGCTTGTAACCATGTGGTATCGGGTTAGACGAAGAAACTAAGACGACTAAGAACAATGGGGTTTGGTATGTTTTAGGCGACGGGGTAGCAACCGGTCACTATTATACGTCTAGAGATAAGAAGTCGTAAGAGGCGACTAAGGATAGGTTAAGGTTTAATGAATATTTTAGGCGTCAGGCTGTCACTATTAAACCTACCAACGCAAAACCTAAAAAAATGCTTGAAGTAGCCACCAAACGCAAAATAGTCACGATTTTGTCTAGGTATGGTTTCGTGTGCTCTGCCTACCCCATTTGAGAATACAGGCGTGAATTTTATGTAAGTAGGTACGTTACGTCATTACAAAGATATAATCAAACACACATTTCAGCCCAACTATCTTGATCCAGTTATCAAATTTGAACAAACAATCAGGGGTTGCTCAAAGCGCGTTAAATAGTGCCCCCGTGGACCCAAAATTCAAATTTAATCCCAGAATGCTCCCCCAATATTGACGTAAACATCTAGGGCAACATTCTCTTTAAAATTTAAATTATACAAAGATCAACTGACTAGGAGACTGCGGCAGATATTGGAGAACTGTCAGAGGTAACTTATGCCTTTATTCGATGGTCTATTGAGGCCAGAAAACTTGGAGGTAATCTTGACTTGTGAAAAATGCGGCTTAAAATATGGCCGTAGTTTGTGAGGGGTTTGATTTAAAATGATGACTTGAGTGAGGTGAGGTCTGGTAATAACTTTGGTGAGATTGATGCGAATAAAATTAGTGAGGAATAGCTGAATTCGTTGTTGGTGTCAAGTGGTGTTCAATCAGAGCCAGAATTATGAGATATATTTATCGACAGCCTTTGTAAAGTAGTCTTTCTCATTTTACTATAATTATCATGTTCTAGCCTTCAGGTGATTGAATTCGTTTGAAGCAGGTACGCCTACTGCATCTTTTTGTGTAGCGAAAAATATATCAATAGTTTTATATTCTGGCATGGTAGCAATCTCGTCTAGTCGAGCTACAAAGTCAATAATGAAATCAGTCACTATTATACCACTTTCATAAATGTATCAACCTAAAATCATAATAAGAGTGAAGGTACTTGTACTATTATCTATTCTGTGGTGAAGGCGAAACGTGAAATAGCCATGACTTTGATTGTATAACGTGATGTGTCTCTTTATCTCAATTGGTAATACAAATCTACAGTAGGTAAATTATTAATAGCGACTTCAAACTTCAGATTATAATAGGCTAACTATTGTTAACTTTCTTATGCGTTCTAAGGAGCTAAAACGTCCACACGTGAAAAAAGGAAGGCACCATAAAGCCTCTGTTGGTGCTATAGTTTATTTCAAAGCGGAACATCACGCGCATTTCAATTAGCCAACTAAAGGCGCACCTGGTACCGACATTAACCAATTGAAGAAACTATGAGTCAGCTCTAACTATCGGCTACCAAGTTTAAATTTGCTTAATAAACTCTGAAATAGAGATGTCGGAAGTACAGCAAAGTATCGATATTTTTTGAAAATATCAATGTCCACTCTACATCAATATTTTTGCTAAAAATATTGATAGGTACATACATATATCGGTATGATTAGGCAGGAAATATTCGTGCTTCAAATTTAATTTACTCAATCTAAATACAATTTGATTCCAAATTTTACATTTCTAGATAAATACAAGTCAACAGACATCATTTTCAATAAATCGTGACAACTATTTCAATAATAATCGAAGCAATATTTTACAGAATCAGACGTAAGGAAAACTGCGTTTTAGGGTTTTTTTATTAAAAAAAAACTATTTTAAACCTTTTCTATATTTGTAATTTGATATCGACATATCAAACTATTAAATATTGCTAAAAAAACAGTACATCGAAAAAATTCTATCGATATTTTTTCAACAAGCCTACTCTGAAACGTTCGGGCGTTCGTTACAAAGGTAACGAGTTTCGGGCACTTTGGAAAGGTAAGTTTGATAACAGTAGACTTATTAATAAAGACGTTAAATTAACTGACGAAGGAGTTGGTACTAGCCGAAAGTTTTTCGCCAACTGCCTTACCAGACGGTTGCAAGACTTGTTTGTGCAATTAAATTTAAGTTCACAAAAAGAAAAACTAAATTATACAGTTGTAACTAGAGATTCTTAATATTCTCAAATGTGTTCAAGGTGCCCACGACCAATCCGAGAGACATTAACAGCATAATTCTAGAAGTCACTAGAAGTCAAAATGTTACAGTACTCTGTCATAAAGTTTGCACATCGGTCTTCGCGGCGGACATCGGCTTTGTAGAGCATTGTCTCTCTCTAACTTACGCGATGCTGATTGTCTCTTTCCTAATACCGATGTGCATAGGTCTTATGAAGCTTTAGGTACAGACGACATTTCGAATTATGAAAAGCATTTCGCTAATTTACGCTAAATGTAGGTACGGTCGACGACATTCATGAGCCACCATAGAACCTTTTCAAAGAAAATATCATTAGGATTTCCCTTGATAATTAATGGGATGTCACTGTGACGTTTACTCACGGTGGCTCATGAATTAAAGTCCTTGTCTGTACGTGTAGTAGTGGTAAAATACCTACGTGTCGAGACCTCTACTACTTTACAAGTTCCCATAGTGCTATAGAAATATCGCAGAGGGTTTTCGTTTCATTACCAAAACTTTTTCGACAAAAGCGGTAAATGTTGATTGCGACAAAATTGTACAGAATCATTCACGGATTTGTCTAGAATATAGCCAATGCCGTTTCTATATGTTAATAGCCTCGTTCGTCGGCGTAATATTCCCTTATAGTTCGAGAGGAGTGTAGTGAATAATCGACAGGCTTTACGTATTAAAGACAAGGATTAGAGTGTTGTGTGTTCCCCGTGTGTTGTCGGATCTAAAATAAAACCTCTCCATTTCTTTCGTGGATGTCGTAAGAGGTGTAAGAGGAGTAAAGTCGAGGAAAACAAGCGTGATGTACCTACCTATAATATAAAGTGTGTAAATAAGTACGAATAAGAGTAAGACTAAATGTTTATCTTGTTATTTTCGTAGTTTATCCTAGTAATATAATTTAAAATGTACGTCAATTTGTGCTTCGGGTACCTAACAACTGTCTAGTACAACATACCTTGGGTCCCTAACATCGGTGTAATTATCCCCGCGGGGAAAAATTGTATTTCCCTGGATAATGAGCCGGTGGCTGCCTCGAACGCTGAATTTCAAACTGATGTTTGAGTTGATAACTTAACTTTGACGGAATAAACAGGAATACCTGTAACGAAAAAACTAACGTCTAAAATACGAAATGATAAAAATACTACTTCATTTTACGTAAGTATACTTATTTTTCTAAAAATCGATAGTTTTTATTTGACGTTTGGTCCGGCGTGTCGTTCTTTTTGCTCGTGTGGTGTCGGGTTTAGAATAACACCTCTCCATTTCTTCCATAGATGTTGTAAGAGGCGACTAAGGGAATAGGCTAGCAACTTGTTACTATTATACCTGCCAATTTAAAACCTATAAAAGTATGCTAGAAGTGGCCACTAAACTAAAGATTTCACTATGTAACGTTTTGTGTCCTCTGCCTACCCATTTGATAATGCAGGCGTGATAAATTGACGTTTTGAATCCACTTTTAGCATAATTTTCTTTAATCGCCTCTTACGGCATCCACAGCAAAAATGAAGAGGTGTTCAAAGCTCAACATGACACATGAACATCAGTGGCTATATTGTTATACATTGGTAACAAGTATTAACATAACCAAAGGTAGATACGAGTTATATAGCCAGGGCATTACTTTTTATGAACTCGGCACCCCTGTTTGTGGCCTTGTACACTTAATTATTGGTCGCCTTTCCTCTTTTATATGTACCGTTGTATTAGGATAACATAGTCAATTAAATCGGGTTACTCCGTTAAATTTTCTGTGAGATAATTAACTAAACTGCGAATGTACGTTAATGTAGATTACATATCAAGTAACTTAATAAATATAAAAAAATAATCTTAGCTTAAATGACATCCTATAGCTGTAGGTCTCCTTTTAGCATGAGATGGTCTGCAGTTGCCAAGGCTGCCCAGTGCGGATTGAGAACTTCACGCACAACATTGAACTACTTCATTGCTGTGTAGGTTTCTTCACGAAGTTTTCCTTCGCCGTTCGCGGTAAATATTTATAACTTCGATTTCGCACATAAATTCCGAAATATTTAGAGGTGCGAACCTTCGACCCTAAACCGTTAGTTTAGTTAGGGTTAGTTTAAAACAGTGGTTTTTAAACTTAATAAATAACTGACTAAAAATAAAAATAATATATCAACTTGCTCTTCGTCAATGTAACAATTAAAATATTACATCAAAGTGAGCAAACCTGTGTCAATATCGCAAAATAAATCTCTTCAGAAACTTCACAAACTGGCAAAATAATATTAGGTACCTATCTGGTCCAATTGTTCCAACAATACCTTCTGGCTACTTTGTTTCTCTGAATAACCAAAAACATTGTTGGGTCAGTTAAGTACCTAATAGATCGTATTTTGCAACCCCTGTCCATCTAGACATGGCAAAACCCCAGGTTCCAATAAATAAATATCTAGATATTTTCTTAGGTAAGATAGTTTCTTAGGTCATTTAACCAAATGGTCTAGTGCAATGTAATTTAAAAAAAGAGGTTTTCAATTCGACACAAAATTTAGTTTATAACAAAATTTTTGACGCAGGCATAACTTATTTGTTTTTGTATTTAATTGTGATATCTGCAACCCGTGGTTTATCTTCAGCTGTTATCAAACAAAAACAGCGTTAAAAAGAGGTCGTTTTAAAGTGACCTGTTTATCAAAAGTGCTATAATTAGACAAACAAATCGCACGTTCCAAAAATAAAAGACAAAACACATCGACACGTAATGAAATAAAGGATAATGCTGCATCCAACTGGTAAACGAATTACACACTTGATTAGTTTCAATGAAGTCTAAATTCCCATAACCCAGTTCAAGTCCCCAGACCCGGACCGGCAGCTAGCAGAGGTTTTCCAACTGAGACACGGTGTCAAATTTTCCCTTCGAAAACGCACACAGCGAATCCTTTACTAAGTGCGCGGGTCTATCGAACCTAACCAGCGCTCGCATTGAAACGAAGAACTGGCCAGAGGTAATTTTTCATTCAATTAAAAACGCAAATTGAGCGTCTGGAGTCTTGAAACTAAAAAAAAACACTATCGTCGTTTTGAAGGAAACCTCCTTTATTTTTTCTTCGCGTCCTTAACGTAAACGATTTCGTTTGCGTTCTGTGTTCGAGTCCGGGACGGCTGGGGGTAGCGGGGGGCGGGGCAGGCTCCAGGGCCGTAGCTTACATAACGCGGGGAAAGCGGATGTACAACCCCGGCTATTTGCCTTCTCCCTCGCGCGGGGTAAAGGCGCAGGCATAGAGGTAGGAGTTTTCCGACGATTAAAAAATCCGGGTTTGGTCGTGTTTACAGTAATACTCCATTTAATTAATTAAATTTGTAGATGTCGTAAGATATAGTTGAGGAAATACGTTGAAGTATGCTTCAGGCAACAGGCTAAGCGACCTGTCGCTATTATACTTCACTAGCTGTTCCCGCGACTACGTCCGCGTGGAATAGTGAAAGTTTTCCCCCGTTTTTTCCACATTTTCCACTGTTTCTTCGGTTCTATTGGTCGCAGCGTGATGTTATATAGCCTAAAGCCTTCCTCGATAAATGGTCTATCTAACACAAAAAGATTTTTTAATTCGCACCAGTAGTTCCTGAGATTAGCGCGTTCAAACAAACAAACAAACAAACAAACTCTTCAGCTTTATTATATTATTAGTATAGATTTATCATGTTTTAACCTTAAACTATGTTAGAAGTGGCTATGAAACGTGAAAAAGTCATGGTTATGATTATGTTACGTTTAAAGTGCCCTGCGTACCGCATTTAGTAATACAGGCATTATGTCCGTAAAAAGTATTTCTGGAAGTTCGTCTTTGAGTATAAAAATGTATGAGATGGATGTTGGAAACGTCTGTCCACAGTTAAACGTCAATGTTACGAAATTCTCTAATGTGAAATAAATTTGTCAAAGACTTACTACCTTCTCATACTAGAGGTAAGATTGCATGCAAAGTAAAAAACTCGAAATATGCAAAGAATTCAAATACAAAATTGAAATATTTATATTTTTGTTGTAAACTCGGACATGAATAATGTATAACTCAGTATCAAAATGAATTGCGACATAATTTTCCTTCCAAAAATTACAGGGAATAGTGATCATCAAACGTGTTTTAGATAAAAATGCAGTAATCCACGAAATGCAAAATCGAGAATGCATAAGGTCATGCAATTGCGTACAATCCGGTCTCTATTTATTACAAAATTTATTTTTGGTACTTCAAACTTTAACTGACGGACAAAGTAATACTTTTTTTGCTGTTAAATGGCAGCAATTAAACTGGCAAAGAACGCCACAAGTTTTTGACGTATAATTTTATGTTTTATTTTAGTTTCAAGGCTAGTTAATTATGTGCGAAATTCTCTTCCACATTTAATCGAAACGACAGTGAAAAACCCCGTTTTCAATTGTTATCCTAACACCGATCAAATTTCGAACCATTGCGTCCAATCAACGTAACAAGAAAATCGCATTTAATTGTTTAAAAAGTCGTGCGCCCAGTCTGCTCTCAGCCTTACCCCCGCTCGCACATGTGCGATCGTGCTGACATTTACGTAGTGCGCCCCGTGCCGCCGCGAAGCGCGAACCGAACGCCCGCCAACGGACCGACTAAAACGTTCCAAATTCAAACATAAAAAAATAAAAAGTGCAAATTTTATTTTTAATCTGTGGATTTTTTCTTTTTTTTCTGTGCGTTTTCGGCCAGCGTTGGAGGGGAGTTTTCCCCGATTCCCGGGAGCATTGCTATAGCAACCGATGACGTCAAGTTCACGGACGGTTGGTGCATACGTTCAATACAAGAGGTTTACATTTTCGGAAAGGACTGCAGGTAAAATAACATTAATTTTTACAGAAAAACTATACAATAGACCTAGAAATTAACAAAACGCATGTAATTTTTGCATGATTTTCCTTATTTTTCCCCGTAATTATCTTGTGACGTATTTAATTAAAACGTTTTAGAGGCTGGCTACAGTATCTGAATGTAAGATCTCCTCTGGAATTTAATATCACATTTATTAAGGGTTGCGTCCCATTTTGCCAGGGAAATTTATTAGGTCTAAACATCGGGTCGCGGCATATTGATGAGATGGAACAGATTTCCGAAGGAATTTGTATTCTCTGAGAAAACGGTTGTAAGTTACGTGGCCTAAATGCGTGGCTTTGTAAATTTAATAATTTTAGTAGGGCGCCTGATACAGAAAAAAAAAACAAATTTCTAGGGACCATTTTCAGTTAACAATGATGGACACAGGTAGAGCGTTATTAGATTTTTTTTCTGAAGTCAGTTCAAGCCTTGAGTACCTATAAATAAATGGATTTTATTTTTATAGGCTATTTGTTCTCTTGACACTAACAAACAAACAGTATTCCACAAAAAATGATTTCAAATCTTAGGTTGACATCTCTTAATAAGTATGTATTCAGTTACTTATTTAGGTCATCATAAAGATAATAATACGCTAGTCGTTAGTATCAAAAATAAAACCGTTTAAAAAAATCACGTTGTTTTTCGAAATCATTCTAAATTTGAATCATTAGCCAAACCAGTTCAGAATTCGCTTTCATTTTCGTATTTCCAGAAACGGAATAATGATGTGTCGCATCAGACAATCAATTTGAGCTTACTCGCAACTCATGGCCCGAGTTCATTGTATGTTGATTGGATGTATCATTCCAAATTTAAATTAGAATTTTTTTTCACCGGCTGACTAGTTAAGGATTTGAAAATCTCTGAACATTTTTTTTAGTATGGCGACTCATATATTCTAGTTCTAGCAATTAAAGATACATAATACACAATATATCACGCCTGCTTTCCCTAATATAGGGTAGGCAGTGCACATGAAACGCAACATAGACAAATCCATGACCGTTTCACGTTTCATAGCCTCTTTTAGCATGACAGGTGCCAGCTTGTCGCTTAAAACAAACCTAAACCTATATCCTCAGTCGCCTCCTACGAAATCCACGTAAGAAATAGAGAGGTCTAACTCTAAACCCAACACCACACGTAAGTATCTAATAATGCCGAAGCACACTTCTGTGACACGTCAACTGTCGTCATTTGACTCTGCTTTTTAACCGACTTCAAAAAAGGAGGTATTCAATTCGGCTGTATTTTTTTTTTTATTTTTTTTATTTTTTTTATTTTTTTTTTTTATGTATGTTACCTCAGAACTTCTAAACGGGTGGACCGATTTCGACGATTTTTTTTTTGTTTGATTGGAAATGGCTTCCCATTGGTCCCATTTTAATTTCATCAATATCTGTCGCGTAGTTTTTGAATTACAGGAAACACGTTTTGTATGAAAGACATCAACGAGCACTCGACGCTAGTCCGCACTTACTTTTGTACATACATACTTACCTACCTACATACAATCACGCCTGTATTCTCAAATGGGGTAGGCAGAGCACACAAAACGCTACATAGACAAAACGATGACTATTTCACGCTTCGTGGCCACTTCTAGCATATCTTTTTTTGGTTTTAAGGTGGCAAGTATAATAGTGACAGGTTGCTAGCCTGTCGCCTAAAATTTACTTTAACCTATGTCCTTAGTCGCCTCTTGGGACATCCACGGAAGAAATGGGGAGTATTTTTATGTGTTTTCGCTGATTACTCGAAGACGCCTGGACCGATTTGGAAAATTCTTTTTTTGTCTGAAAGGATATAGTTTCCAGGTGGTCCCATTGTCAGCATATTATTTTGACCTGTTGATGGAATATGAGGGAAATCGAGGGCAACCCTCAAATTTTATAGGCACAGGTAATGTTTTTAGTACATTTTTCAAAGCTACACCAGTATTTACGCTAGGCAATAAAAAAAAATTGAGCTGATGATGATAAGTCAACTCCTTAATGTTTAGGAGTTAAAGGATAATTCTTTCAATACTGAATGCACCTGCAGACTGGAAATTATAATTTCAGTAATTTCAGGCCTGCTGCTTCTCAAGCGTTGCATTTCTGCTAATGCTCGTTCATCGTGGGGTTTACTTAACAGTTTAGAGGGTTCTAAATCAGATAGAGCTATTCCTTTTAAAGCCTTGAATCTGCTGAGAGCTAGGTATACCTACTTGACCTTTAGCAAATATCTACATAAACAGAAGTTTCCTTTCGGGATATAGCTAATTTGAAGTCGGTTTTTTTTTGTTTAAAATTATTTTATTCTCTATTTGAAACGGAAAATGTTCTTTTAAACCCAGCTTATGTACCAGAAAAACTAAACAGGATGTTCCAAAAGAGATTTGTAATAATAGACGGCTCAATAGACATCAGGCAAACATACCATATCTTGCTTTTTTTTTCAACTGGTCAGTACAATTAATTCTAAGGTTAATTTTTAAGTTAGGGGATTGACCCTTAACCCAAATGACAGATCTATGACAAGTGACAGTTGAATTCACAGCATTGATTGTTTTTTTACAAGCCAGTAGGTGAACTATGTCCTGCCTGATAGAATGGTTTAATTAATAAAGAACAATAATGATTTTTAATCATACTTGGATGAACTGGGAAATACAAATGATAGGAGCGAATTTTGCACACTGATACTTAGTAGCTATTAGGAAAACCTTGGTATCATGATTGTAAGTGTGATGCGCAATGACATTTTAATTTTAACCAAAAAGACTATAATCATAACATTACGTGATCTTCTTTACCAAATGTCGATTGTGTTTGAAATAATTTAGTACTTTCAGAGGCTACTAATCCTAAAGTAAACGTCCCTGTGCTCGACACTGACCCAATACATGGCATTTGCAACCTTATGTCACAGTAAGACAGGTGACGGATGGGTGTCATCTACTTGGCGTTGAGGCGTCGAGCATTGGTGCATTTACCTTATACGTATGTTGGTTAGTAATCCTATACGTGTGTTGCCTAGTAAACGTAAAATAGTGACATCAAACGTATACAGCTTTGTCTAGTAGGTAAACCTCATTTTTCGGAAGAACGCATATTAGTAGAGGTACTTCTGAAGTGATAATGTGGGTGTTAAAAATCCACAGGGCTTCATAGTTTCCTTTACACGCAGTAATTGGTTAAGTATTTGGTTAAATTGATGAATAAGTCGTGATTCATGCGTGTTTATGCGTGAATAGAGATGGTGACTAAAGGTTGATTTGAATTGCTAATTTATCGATCAAACAGGATATATATGGCAAAGGTAAAATCAGTAAAATGTGAGGAAAATTTGAGAAAATTTAGAAACTATTTACATACATACATATTCTCACGCCTGTATTCCCAAGAGGGGTAGAGCACATGAATTCAAAAAATCCAGTGCCACGTTTAGCATTTTCAGGGTAATCAGATGGTTAAACGTGATATTGCAGTGACAGGTTGCTAGCCCATCGCCCACAATACACTAACCCTTTCCCAGAGTCGACTCTTACGACACCCACGGGAAGAAAGGGGAAGGTGCTATTCTAACCCGGCACCACACGGAACACTATTTAGATTCAAGAAATCTAATAGCGAAAAGTATCATGACTGTATAAGAAAATATCGCAAAGGATTTCTGTACCGTGTAGTTTTAGAGTCTCCTGGACTCTGCTTACCTCGATTGGATTTACATTTGCCATGTTATGGGTAAATACTAAATGGAGCTAATTAAATATTTGATAGATAATTTGATGCTAAGTACCTACAGATATAGCCCAAACTCCTTCCAATCGAGTTGATACGATTGGTTATTAATGCCATTGAATATGAACCTAGTCGTCATTATATTATGGTCAGAAACAAACCCACAGAATGAACTCTATTGGAAAGGGCTAAATGACTGCTGACTTTTGACTTCTGATAGCAGAAGAAGATACCCTTGACCTTGTTGGTCGTAAATGAAACAATTACGAAAGACCCTTTCAAAAGGCCACTTTGGACGCCAAGCCCAGACGCAAACCCATTAAGTTAGCGTAGTTTCTGAAGTGGTCGAGCTAAAAACATTAAGTTGACGACCCACTTGGCAAATCGTTTGTTTCGATTCTGCCAAGTAAGGTCGCGAGTTTGAACTGGGGCACTGCTCTAAATCAATAATAATTCGTTAAAATGATAAAGAGTTTAGTTTTAATTGTTTGATTGGAGTTGTGATTGCGTCAATTAAAATGAAACGATCTTAGGCTAGCTAGGAATTATTTTATGCTGCTATACCTACGTGTTTCAATCATGCAGATACAATGGTGAATTAATGAATTCATATTTGACCGTTAAATATTTTTGCCTCTAATTTATTTCGATGATCTAAGCTTATCGTACCTAGTGACTACTTAATTATACTTACCTCTACTGCTTTAAAAGTTATAACGAAGTATACAACGTTACTCGATAGTTAGAACCTGTCATTGATAATATTATGCGTAGGGGCACGGCATTCACAAACCTAATATTAAAAGTCTGTAACGTGAAATGGACATGGTATTGTCTATGTAGAAGTAATTCGTGTGTACTGGAAATACAGACGTTATGTAGGTAGTCTGGCGAGATAAAACTACGTAACCATACAGGCACAGCAAGCAAACTTTTTACTCGAATTCAGCGCAATTGATCAAACAGGTTTACAAACGGACACCGTACTGACCTGGTGAATGATAGTGATAGAAGACTTGTTGAACTAAGTTTAATACAGTGAACAGAACTTAACACAAAAAAGGTTAAAGCAGGTAGAGAAACAAACAAAAAATGACCAATCCAAACGTACTTAGTATCTATATTAACCATTAGTTTTAGCGTATGCATAAAATATTATACTATACATGCTATTTGTGCTTCAACGTTTGCAAAAGACCTTGGATTTATATGCAACTACCACATTCCTTTCGCTACTCCACTGGCTATAATGCTGAGCTCAGTACCTAACACCTATCCAGTTAGTAGGCATACTAGTGCACACGTCGGATACAAAAGTATCAGTATGGAATTCCTAAACCCAATACCAATTCAATAGTAAACTCTAACAGCTTCCCATACAAGTTGCCAATGTTGTAATGACATTAGAACAGCCTCCGTAATGCCAGGATAACAAGAGCTTTCACTGACCGATATTGGACCTTAAGCTGCTGCAATAGGATTGTTAGCAGGGTTCAAGCTGGACTGGTCTTATAGTAGAGATTTTTCTTGGCGAGGCCTCGTTGCGTAAGTTATGTTGACACAGTTCTAGTGGTGGGGCTCCACACCATGCCTTGTAGCTTTAGCCTAAAAACTATGGCGTTTATTCACAATTTCATTCCAAAATTGAGTAGATAAAACAAGATCTCAGTACTATGTATAGCTATAGACAAGTGTGCACTGACAGGATTGGAAGTTTCTTACAAGAGCTTTTACTTTGTCAGTAGTGTAGGATGTAAGTCGAAAACTTACGTTTGTAACTATACTTTCAACTTGTCCGTTTGACTGAGGATCGTTGCGAGAGTTATACCTAACAGCAAAGCGTGAAGTATGCAACTGTTTGTTCGAGATAGATAGACATCGACAAACAATAATAGGCAGCTTTGTTGTGTCAAGGTTTATACTCGTAGTTGAAGGATTTATATTGAATTTTATACTGCATTGGTGTTCATCTTTGAACTATCTTAATCAATCCTCTCTACATACTTGTATATTAAAAAGTAACATTACATTTACTTTAGCGACAGTTCATTTATTCAAATTTATAGCAAAAGACGGGAATGGCAAACCTAGAACTCCCTAATAAATTCAGTAGATGTAGATTTTAAAGAATAAGAAATCGTTAAGCCTTCTTTCATCGTCTTCCTTTCCACTTCGAGAGAGTAAATATGATTTCCTTCCTCGCTCCGACCAGGCACTTCCTTTAGTGAAGCTATTTTACGTAAAATATACGATAGCTCGTATTAAAATGTTTGGAGAGCGGAATGTTGCCATTATAGCCGTATAAGACAAGTTGCTTGACATTATTGATTTTAAAGTGAGTTTTTTAGAGAGTTACGTCTCTACGACACTAGTAGAGTCGTGACAATCCAAAAAATAAACTTCATTAAATACAGAAAACTTAAATGATGACAAACAAGGTACACGTATGTTTGTCTCTCTCTAGCATTTAGTTACGCCATGCCCATAACACGTTGTTATTTAGAAGTTACGCACACTACATGAACGAGAAAAAATATAAGTTATGAACTATCAGCTATCTTTGTTGTATTTGTGCCTTTATCAGATAGGTAGTTCTGTATTTAGTCGTCAATCAGCGACAGGTAACAAATTACGATCAAAATTATAAATGCATCGAAATAAACTAAACCTCAAACAAAAACTAAAACTCTCCAACGAACACAAAATTAAAAAAAAAACTCTTTTAAATGCCTTATATCCTGCCAGCAACATCGCACGTGCAACTATTTTAAAAAGAAAAAACTTTCCTCGAGAACGAAAGTGAAATCGTTCGGATTATTTAATCGTCTAACCGTCGAACGCAGTACCTCTATGACGTGGTCGGTGACCCAGAAAGCTTGTTCGTCTTGAATGCAAATGGCGAAGGTGTGTCATAACAGTGTTAGGTAATATTGACAGTGGGAGTCAGTCCCCGAGCGCTGGGACTGGGAAGACGGGTTCAATTGATTTAGTCTAAGGGTGTTAAGATACCTGTTCTAGATGTAGACTCGACACTCATTGACGATGTTACCTTTACTATAGCAATGTTCTGTTTGCCGTACTATGAAGATGAGTAATGTATTAATTAGAGTAGAGAGTCTAATCTTGTTAGCAAAACATGGCTCCGTAAACGGCAAAAAATATTTACAACAGCAAAAAAAATGATTTTCAGTTTCTAATTAAAAAACCTGTTTTTTTTTTATCAAAGATTATGTTAAGATGCAACACAGTAAGAATGATTAAAGAGCTTTCGAGCCTAGTAATAATTAATAATTCAGTTGCTCTTGGTTGTACTAAAAAAAAGGATAATTAGGCATTTGAGAATTAAATGAAAATTTTAGAGCTTGTGATGTTATAGGTAAACAAAGTTTTCTAAGGTTTAGAAGTATTTTAAATGGGAATAAAATCAAATGACTGTGACAAAAACTCCATCTTAACTTATGGGCTAATTCTGATCCCTGAATATAACTTATTTAGTATATACCAAATTATTTTAAGTTCATCAATCCCTTAGCGGTAATAAAGAGCCCGAAAACTTGCAGACTAAATGAATGCTCCCGGGGTACCAATAGGGCGCCAATTAGTGATGAGTTCCGAAGGCCAGAGCCCTGGGGCCTTGGGAAGCCGAACGAAGAGGGTGATAATGAAGTTGGTATACTTTTTGAGGTAAATGAGGCGGAAGATCTTATTGGCTGGATTGGTTTAAGATCAAGAGTTAACCTCTAGAGGTAACTAGTATAGGATCTTTACTACCTTTTTTTATGATTGCTATTATCTAGTGATTTGCCGCGTGCTTAGAATTACACATCTTCATTTGTTCCGTAAATGTAGTTACAGATGATGAGGCGACTAACGATATAGGTAAGTCTTATGCGTCTTATGCAACAGGCTATCAACCTGCCACTACTATCTAACTTTTAAAATGAGCACCTGCAATGTATGACCGTGTATTTAAGCACTAGATATCACGTACTGAGTTTAAGAAATGTTTTAAGATGGTAATTCAAAAAATATTATGTTATCATCATCAACTCACAATCATGGCATCCGTGCCATAAGCAAGACCGGCGCAATACCTTTTTTAAGTTTATACAGATGGCCAAAAGGGTCATCGCCTACTACGCTTATTTTCTCGTTGGTGGCTTGAGTAGAATATAAGTACTTATATTTGCTGTATAGAGAAAATGCCATAGAACTATTGAGGCAGATACAACTGTTTTAGACTTGTAGTTTATTCAAGTTATCTTTCACTACGCGGTTCACTTCAAACTTTTGTGTTTTAGCTATGGTTTTACCATTTTGTACGCTGTTGTAATTATTTTCTGACTAGTATATTTTAAGTTCTATATTGTTTTATACATCAGATGTTTCTTTAACTAACTCATATAATCAAAGTTACTTAAATGTATAAACTAAGTTGTATCAGTCTAAATAAAACGTGATTGAACTTTTCGATTGCGTAGTGACTCTGGCTGAGTTTTATTAGATTGTCTCTGGGTTTCTGTTTCCTACGCTCGTGCCTTTTGTCTTCTCTCTCATTTATCAGCATCTCGACTTTACGTTTTTTTATTTCCTAGTCACGTGGAAAGAGTACTTTTCTGTTAGTTTACAAATTCAATGTTGATTTATAAAGCATAATACTTATCATGAAGGAGTGGGTATAGTGTGTAAGTTAAGGTATGTTTTAGACAATAGGCTAGCAACCTTTTACAATTTTACAACTGTTACCGAAGCGAAAACTAAAGAATATCCCAAAAGTAGCTACAAAAGTTTCGTATGCATTGCCTAACCTGTTTGGGAATAAAAAAGTGATTCATCTAGGTGTTGAGGGAATTTAATTCGTTGAAATATAGTTAAGTATCAATTGTACCAAAAAAACTATATACCTACCCTTTCAAAATAGCTATTTTGATACTTTTGACTTCGTTCGACTCCGCGTAACTAAATTATTTACTGAACAATAAACTTAAAGATAATGTTTATGTGAAATTTTCGACCGTTTTAGGCCAAAATTAGATGAGGTTTAGGAAGTTAATATTATTACTAAAACCCAATATTACCGATTGGCAACACTTGTATTCTTAAGTTTTTAAAACCGCTATAATAACTGTAGCAAATCACATAGTTAGTAGACATTTTTATGTGGCTAATAAACCGCGATGCAGAGTGCGCATAAAAAATTGGACCACACCGCTATACCAAGGCCACTCTCGCAACGATCATTGTTTGGGTCGGCATAACTCGTGCTGCTCGTGACGTAACACCGTGGAAACTTAGAATGGGTTGTATAAAGTGCATTATCTGTAACCCCAATGATGTATAAGGTTCAGATTTCTTATGACAGTTAGTTGATTGTAGAAGTTTTTTAAACGATACATGACGGATTGAGAGAGAAATTGAAAATAGCCACAAGGTGCAGAAATATTAGAACTGCCTATACTAGAGACCGATAGGTACTTAAAAGATGGTAAACAATCTTGACGTGTCTTTTTATTTAAACATACACTTTATAAATCAAAATCTTTACATTTTACAATTTAGGTATGAAAAAATCATTTACTTTCATAATTGAATTGTATATTGTAACGATTTTCATTTTTAGACTGTGTATTTCAATAAAAAGACATGTCAAGATTGTTTACCATCTTTTAAGTACCTATCGGTCTATAGTATAGTAATTAACTTAAAGAAATAAAAGAATTTACCTATTAGCGCTAATTTGAAACCAATACCAACATATTAATAAAAAAGGAAAACAACATCAAACTTAAAATTTTATAAGAACAAAATAACAACACAATACCCTTTTACATGCACTACTTATACTGTTCACCGTAGATACAGCGCCAAAAGGTCCGCGCTCAAAAGTAGCTGTGTTGAGCCACAATCGTAGTTGCTTAAAATATAAAACTAAATTAAAGGCATAAATAAAACAAAATCTGAAGCATTGAAATTCAACATTTAATAACGTAATGAAAGTCAAAAGAAGAAAAAAACTAAAAGCTGGTTGAAATGTAAAACCAAATAAATCCTTGCAACGGTTTATTTGGCTTTACATCCAACCCTCTTATACTGTTTTGTTTCTCCTTTTCTTTCTTTCTTCTGGTTAGGGTTGGTTCACTATTTATTAAATTAAGTTTTCATTATAATGTACTTACCTAACTAAAAATAAACAACACAAATTGTAGGCCGTTATTCGTAAACCACAGTCTATAAAACAACTGATATGATTCTATGATTAAGAGAGAGGAGAAAAATTAAAATCGGCGACATAATCTAGTACCTACTTTGGTATCCGTAAGTAACCGGGTCCACACTGACCGAGCCGCCTCCCGAGGTTAACGCATGAGGCATGTTTTTATTCCACAAAGGCTCAAAGTCGCACCAAAACTAGCTGTCAGCGTGGACCCGGCTAGTAAATATCGACATGAAGATTTGTAAAGAGAAATTTACTATGCTCTCCATTTTTGTGAATGACAATGACATGAGGTTTGTCTCAAACTTTCTTAGAATCCTATAAAGTTTGTTGGTTTAATTTATTCCGTTAGAACTTTAAGACGTTTGACATGCGCATTATTTTATAAACGCATCATAACTTCATTCATAGTTTTTCCATCGCCATGGGCACTTTTACACCAGGAATAACTAAAAAGGGGGCATTTCGTTTGGGTACTCTTGTTAGTATTAAATACGTATTGTTAATAGTGGATTTGTAATACCTTGTTTGTTTAGGTAGTTAAAACAATGTAGACAATCTTGACGTGTCCTTTTATTTAAACGTACACTTTATAAATCAAAATCTTTACATTTTGCAATTTAGGTACGGTCGACCAAGAAAGTGGTCTACCACTTTTGACAAAAGTTTCTGTGAGATCAAAATTATCACAAGGTTGACATTGTCACTGTAATAATATTATGGCGAGGGGAAATCGACCTTGTTGTTTCATAAGGTTCAAATGAATATCGATCTTGAGGGGGTAGACCAATCTCTTGGTCGACTGTACCAATGAAAAAATCATTCACTTTCATAATTGAATTGTATAGTGTAACGATTTTCATTTTTTTAACAAAAAGACATGTCAAGATTGTTTATAATTATTGTTTTAACTACCTAAACAGTTAAAGTATAGCTTTTGGTTATTTGTGATTTTTATCTCAGAATTTTACTAGGATTTGATATTGTTGCTATGAAATTCATTTTCCTCGTCATTTTGAGCAAAGATTTTCCTGTTACATCGTAAATTGTTTTTATATCTCTAAGCTAATCTTAATCCACGTTTGGCCAGTCAGTGTCTCAAAGTTTATTTCCTCTCACGTACACCAAGCTCCGAAAAACGTTCTATTGTTCTGATATCCCGGAAACAATGATAATTAACTCCTAATTTAAAGTAACTTCACAGTCACCACTCCGTTTCATGTAACATTAGATTTTGAACGGTCGAATCCTCGAACATTTTTAAGTAAACCTAAGGAGTAAACGCAAATGGTGAAACTCTCAAACATCACACCTGTAGTTATTCCAGAACGGGGTAGGCAGAGCATGCGTAGTGTTTTATATAGAAAAGAGATAATTTTCGCGTTCTAGATCCACAGAGTTGTAGCATAATTACATTAATTCTTACTTCTTACTAATATTATAAGTCAGAAAGTGAGTTTGTTTGTTTGTTTGTTCCGCTTTCACGTCGTAACCACTAAACCGATTGCTTTGAAATTTTGCAGATGTAAAGATTGAAGTCCGGATTAAATAATAGGCTACTTTTTATCCTATTATTGATCGATAGATGATAGATCGATGGCGCTGTGTCATTTGAAACGAGAAGTTTTCTTATAGTTGTGCTTTATATTATACCGCAACATAACCGAGTTCCACGCGGGCGAAGCCGCGGGCGGAAAGCTAGTAACCTATAATTAAAATTATCACACCTTTCCATTCCTTCTCTCGTTGTAACAGGCTGTCAACCAAACGGATTGAAGGATATTTCTGTCAATGATGAAAGTTAGGTACCTACAAAGAGTAAATACCCAAGATATTCAGAAAAATCCAAAGCTCTTAAGATCTTGCGCATCGTTACTTAAACTAGATTTAAGCTCAGCAACTTTAAAAATCTCTTTGCGGCTACAAAATACGGAGTTAGCAATTCATGAGTTGGATCTAGATTTTTCGCTGTAAGGAAAGAGGGTACCTACCTATTACTTAATACTTTATATTTATAGTGTATTGCAGTTGGTGCCTAAGGTTAGTTCGCATTAGGCTAGTATTTTGGTCTATACCCACTCCGTTTTTTAAGAATCCATAGGTGAAATATCCTTTTTAGTTTACACTAGCTTTCCGCCCGCGGCTTCGCCCGCGTGGAACTCGGTTATATTGCGGTATAAAGCACAACTATAAGAAAACTTCTCGTTTCAAACGACACACAGCGCCATCGATCTATCATCTATCGATCTATCATCGATCGATATCGATCTATCATCGATTGATATCGATCGATCAAGCAAACTATATATTTGTTTTCCCTCGGGATCGGGAACATCAATTTTGTCCGGAATAAAAAGTACCCTATTATTTAATCCGAACTTCTATCTTTATGTCTGCAAAATTTCAAAGCAATCGGTTCAGTAGTTACGGCGTGAAAGCGGAACAAACAAACAAACAAACTCACTTTCTGACTTATAATATTAGTAAGGAAGTAAGGATTTATCGTGTCTGAACAACAAAATACCCGTGTGGTCCCGGGTTCGACTCTGGGAAAGGGTCAGTGTATTGTGGGCGATGGGCTAGCTAGCAACCTGTCACTGCAATATCACGTTTAGCCATCTGGTTACCTTGAAATTGTTAAACGTGGCACTGGATTTTTGTATTAATTTGCTCTGCCAACCCCTCTTGGGAATACAGGCGTGAGAATATGTATATATGAACAACAAAAGTTGTCGGATTAGTTGTTTGTTGTTGACAAATAAATTATACGTATTTGTTCATCATTATCACTTTATAAATAACATAAAAAAGTTTCCAAAAAGTTAAAAAAGTCTTCACGAAAGATTTTAAAGGCTTTGCCTAATTGTTTGTAAATCAGCTTCTCTCCATGCTAACGCAGATACATTTTTAGAAGGTCTATCAAATGAATTGGCACGTCTCCGTGAGCAGTGAAATACCGATGCTGCGTTTAGGTCAAAAGTTCACGCGCGGGCACAAGTGTTCCATTTACCATGAGGGTTGGTAATGTCAATAAGACTCCCCTTTCGATCCCTCGAGTAATAGATAGATAACTAAAACTATCGAGTTGTTGGTATCGTATGGTTTATGCCAACTTAGATGATCTGATTTAAAATTAACGTTTGGATGTTAGTAAGACGTCGAGTAACTTTAGTTAGCACATTTTTAGTGAAGTAGGTATACTTAACTACGTTTACTTTATGTACTCACATACATCATGCCTGATTTCTCAAATGGATTGGCTCCACCTATGCAAAACTATGACTTTTTCACGCTTAACAGAATTTACTAAATTGTTGATAGCCTGACGCCTAAAGTAGGTATATCTTAACCTATGTCGCCTCTTACAACATCCACGGAAGAAATGGAGAGGTGTAAATCTAAACCCGAAACCACAAAGCCGCACCTTTATTTTAGTTCTGTCTAAACATCCCATCACGTATTTTACATTCACGGTAAAAAGGATCTCTTTGCGTTACTCACATTTAAAAATTACCATAATAATTGGTAAAAATAGCGCTAGTTTTTTCCACAATTTAGTCCAAAATTAGACCCAATTGTGTACTCCACGTCACATAATCACATATAAATTAACCTTATACCTGTTCAACAGCACGTCAGAGCTTATTAAAATTACCAACTGCTGGTTAAAAGCTAATTTCAGCGCCATAATGAAGCATGTTGCAAATCTGGGTTGCGTTAAACTTATTAAACTCTGGTTTTCATAGGCATTGTTCCAACGAACACGGCTAACACAAAAGAGCGGATTGGCATACGAAATAGGCTACAGTTACGCCCTTTTGCGCTCGAGTAACACAACAACGCGTTATATTTTCCACACGGCTAAAAGTGGTCGGTCCAGATTTCCACATTTAGCTAGCTTTTTATAGGTCGAAGGTGAACGCGATTAACTTATTAATAAGGTAACGAAGATGCCATTAAGAGCCCAGGAATATTAATTTAAAAATGTCAAAATGTTAACACAAATTGAAAAAATACATGAATAAGTACTGGAAATAAAAAAAGGGTCTAAGTGCCGGAAAAAATCGAAACATATTTCATCCCAGAAATGTGTTTTGTGTCATCGCCAATAAACCTAGTAAGTTATTTTTGGCACTTAGACCTTTTTAATTTCCAGTATCACGCTTGTATTCCCAAATGGAGAAGGCAGAGCACACAAAACGCTACAAAGCCAAAACCATCGCTATTTTGCGGTTCGTAGCGTATTTTAGGTAACTTTAACTATAGTTCAAATATCTCAAGCAATAACAGTTAACCGAGTTAAGTAAATGAGGTTGAATCAACGCCTCCACCTGCCGGGTCGCCCTCGGCCCTCATTAGGTCATCAATTGAGTCCCTGCCATGAGCAATGCACGGGAGACACGCCCGTGAGTCAGCTGTGACACAAAACATACATACATACATACATACATACATACATACATATAACCACGCCTATGTTCCCAGTCGGCGTAGGCAGAACTCATGAAACGCTACATAGACAAAACCATGACTATTTCTCGTTTCATGTTTTTTTTTTGGTTTTAAGTTGAAAGTTATAATAGTGACAGGTTGCTAGCCTGTCGCCTAAAATAAACCTTAACCTAACTACACTACACTAGTATCTAGTCATTTGATTTCTTATAGATAAATATAAGGTTAATATTTTTTATTTAATGTCAATATCACTTAAATTACGACATTTATTATCTTGCGACGATTTCGACTTTGGCAAAATGCCTATTTTAATTTAATAAAACATATCACGCCCGTGTTCCCAAATGGGGTATTTTTTTGATTAGGATGGCTGCTTGGTTACTAGGCGAAATAGATGTTAATAAATAAATAAACAATACTTACCTAAGTTATTCAAAAATTTCCTATCTTTTAGTCGAATGCGCTGTTAGAAACAAAAATACGGGAATAAGTAAATCTGATACTGAAATGAAACATTTTTCCTTAGGGAATCCACGAAACCGCGACTTGGGCAAAATAGAGGGGAAATGCGATTTGGTTAAAATTGACAGCTAACTCAGCAAATTCTGGCAGTTCTGACATAGTGACGGATACCGAGCGATATCCTCGTACATCGCATCGGTCGTACAATGATTACCAATGCAGACAGTGGTATGTGTAAACTTCAGCCCATTTTGAGATGAGATCTGTACTGACATTGAGAAGTTAATAGACTGAATTATTGTGTTATGTATAACTCATATTTATTATAGTTTTATTATTCTTTCCAATTTTGCCAACAATTTTTACAGAATCTATGTCATTTTAACAACGACAGCTCAGAATAATCCTTTACCTTTAAACGAGCAATTCTTGTATTCATTCATTTCTATGTGTATATCAACCATCTAACCAGCTATCTCGGAAACGGCTCTAACGATTTTTATGAAAATCTATATTTAGACAAGGTTTAGAGTTTTACCGAATAATACGAGCAAAGCTCGGTCGCCCAGCTAGTTAATTATTAACTACGTAGTTATCAGATATGACACTTTCCTGAAACATCTATGAACTCACTAGAACCCAAAGAAATAACAAAATAGAGAGAAGAATATTACAGAATTGTATAGTATAGGTACACTCACGGAATATTACCAGCTAAGTAAGTATCAGTCTTTACGAAATCAACTTCCATTATTTACGAAAAAAACTCGTCAGCAATTCCGTTGATCGCACACTTAACTAGAGTCTCTTCATATACATAATTAAGTTCAAAGTTAAGTTAAACGTGAAGTATTAATCACTTGGTTCGAGTTAAAAGCTAAACCGTATCGTTTTACCCGCTTCGGCTATGACGGCTCGAGCGTTAACCGCATTAAATGAAGCTTGAAAAATGCACGCGTGGCATTAGGATTGGATTTCTTAAAGGTACAACTAATATTGCCCGTAGCATAATTAGTAGCTAGTAGTGGGAGTAAGTTTATCCCGTGTGGTGCCGGGTTAGCATAGCACCTCCCCCTTTCTTCCCGTGGGTGTCGTAAGAGTCGACTCTGGGAAAGGGTTAGTGTATTGTGGGCTATGGGCTAGCAACCTGTCACTGCAATATCACGTTTAACCGTCTGGTTACCCTGAAATTGCTAAACGTGGCACTGGATTTTTGAATTCATGTGCTCTGCCTATCCCTCTTGGGAGTACAGGCGTGAGAATATGTATGTATGTATGCAACTAATATAAAATGTAATATTGACATGCAAAAGTATTTAAAAAACCGGCCAAGTGCGACTCGGACCCTAACAACAGGGGTACCCCTCTAAATGTGATTCTTGCATAGTAGGTATAGGGACTAGGTGATTGGTGTGAATATAGTCCAATGATATTTATTTATTTATTTATTTATAGTTACCGGCACATGATTATAATAATATATAATTTAGCAAGATTTTTGTAGCGGGGGTAAGTTCGGCTTTTTCCCAGTAAAAGGTTTCCAAGTACCTTTACTCCTAAATGACTGGAAAAGAGCGTGGTATAAAATAATAAATTCAGTTCAGTGTAGTTAGTTCTGTTATGAATTTACTCGCAACATAAATGACAAAAAAATGTGTTTCGGTACCCGTTACCTAATCTTTACATAACTAATTATTAATTTGTTTCTACCACATGATATGATACTGCATACAACCACAAAAATAAAACCGCAAGAATAATTTTATTAGTTAATCACGGTCGAACTCTAATGAATCACATTTAAACAATTTATGTCACGTTCAAAATGTAACTCTATATTTGACATAGAGTGCACTTATCAATTGTGAATATGATTAGTATTTTTTTTTTGTGAATATACTTACGTGTACCCTACCAAGACGTTTACATAAATGCATGTATCACTTTCTTGTGTCACAACTGCGGATATTACAGACTTAGAAGGCTTCGTAGTTCAATAATTGAGCGTCAAACCCACCTGTACTAGTCAACGTGCCAGATAAATCACGTTTTAGAATGTAGGTCATTTATTTGCCGTGTTTTTGTGACTCAGCCGACCACAACCGTATGCACGTAGTAATTGTAACCTCCAAGAATGATTCATGTAAACAATAATACGCGACAAAGTAGGTAAGGTACCTTCAGAATCATCTTGGAATTTGAACCTTATGGGTGTTACTTTAAGAATCGCGTCCAAGCCACGATTTCTACTAACAAAGAGGCACCGGACGACCTTAGGTTATTACGTAATACCGACTCAGCAACTATCGTGAGAATGGTGGACGAGAAGTGCATTTGATTTTAGACCTCCTGTGAACCAGTTACAGTCTCATTTTAATGCGTGTGAACTCATTTGCATTGCGCTCGCGACGTGACCCGTTGTCATTTTCCGTTTGCGATAAATATTCAAGTTGTGATGTTTTTAAAATGCTTAAAAATATACGTGATGCAATATAATACATAGCGATATAATGTTGTTGATAAAGCTTGCTAACAGTTTATTCATTATTTTGGAATGCTTATGTCCCCCATTGACGATCGCTCCGGGATGTGGGTTTTTCCTAAAACTCCGGCGTCGCTCCGTTGGTTGTTCGCACTCTGGAGCGACGATTCGCCATTGACGATCAAATTGGACCAGGTTAATCGAGTTTTAGGACTCGCCCACATCCCGAAGTCATCGTCAATGGGGGGCATTAAAGCTCGGGGTGTAATGATTTTCTGGGAGAATAATCAGTCATTATTTAAAACACTTTTTTTTACTGGATTTCTAAAGAAATTGAGGTAACAAGTGCGTCATTATAGTTTATGTGTGTATAGTATATCACTTAATTCTACCTATACACACTCAGGAGCGGCCTAAGCTCTCTGTGGTGTCAGGTTTAGAATAATACCTATGCATTTCTTCCGTGGACTTCGTAAGAGGCGACAAAAGAATTAGGTGTATGCTATTATGCTTTAGGCGACAGGTTAGTGACCTGTCACTATAATCTCTTCCTATAATTATCTAATTGTGAACCTAGTTGTGGTTAAAGCGGCTAAGAAGCGTGAAATAGTCACGGTTTTGTTTATGTAAAGCTCTGCCTATTCCATTTGAAAATAGTACTATGATGTTCCTGTTTGTAGCGGCTAAAATTAAGTAAGTATCAGCAAAACTATACTAACTTAAACTAAACCCATGTTCCCACATAATAATTGCTTGTTTTAACTGTCGTTACGACCCAATAAAACGAAGGTTCAGGAAGGGACACTTTTCATGCGTCTATAATCTTTGACAAAATATATGAACCATTAAAAGTGGGTTCACATTTACCGGCCCATTCGCCGCTAATCGGCGGAGATAAAATAGTGACTGAGGGGATATTAAACTTGAAAATGTTAGGTAAATAGTTATTGAAATTATGGTACTTTTGTAACGGCAATAGTGTCAATGTGTAAGTAACCTTAGAGAAAATCTGAAAATAAGTTAATGTATGCTTTAGGAGACAGGCAACCTGCCACTATGAGTATTATATCTCTTCCATCTACGTATATTAGGGTTTTGCTAGAAGTGGCTACCTAATAGCAGTTTTTCAAATCAGGCAAAATTGCGTCATATAGGCAATGTTGCAGATTTCGACGGTACTTAAATAGTTGTTTAACTACGTAACGTTTTGTATGTTCTCTCTACCCCATTTGGGAATACAGGCCAGTTATTTATGTTACAAAAACATAAAACTGTGTACGGTAATTACAAAAACATAAATCACTCATATTTTTATGACACTTTCATGAAATAAATGAGTTTGATACCAGCTTTCAAACAAGGGTATAGTAACTGATTTTATCTAAACACGTAAACAATGGTTTCATTTTTTATAGCACAATAAAAAGCAACACCTATCTACACACATAGAATTTCAATGAGAATAATGGTAATAAAGTTACTTTGTATTAGTTCTACCATGTTAAATTTGCGAACAATAAGTTTAATGGTTCTGTCAGGTTTGACAATGGTGGCTGTTTGCCTTCAATTTCCTTCAGCTTTCAAAGTCAACACAAGTTGATGTATCGTCGACGTCATTAGGCGCTGATCGTTGTGCTGTAAATAATATAATATACAGGGTAATCCTGTATTTATTATTAGGGAAGTCTGATTCGGGAGGGATGTTTATGAAGGTCGCGGATGAAGCAAATACATTTCTTCTGCGGATGTCGTAAGAAGGGACTAAGGAAATAGGTTTAGGCGACAGGTTAGCAACCTGTCATCATTTTACACCTTTTATCTAACTTGAACCTAAAAAAATAGGCCACTAGACGTTGATAGTGATGAAGTTAGACTTTGTAACGTTTCACGAACTCTGTTCACCTATTTCATGCCACTATTACCGCCTTTGATGGAGTCTTTGCATTAAAAAATGTCTACTTTCATTTGTTAATCATCTTGGCGAACCTATCGGTAATCACCAGGAGAGATCCTTAAGTTCTGCAATGGGTTGAATCAGATCTCGAATTACCATTTACATTATCTTTGTCACCAGTATTCATATGTTTCCGTGGTACATAGGACCAACATAAGCCACTAGCCAAACTATTTATACCTACACCCATGTTCTTTAATGCACATCTTTTTGTAATTTCACAGTCTTAAAGTTTTGTTTTAAGCGTGATTTGTGTACGAGTGTAATGTAAAAATACAAGTCATGGCAAGCTACACGCAAGCCCGGTTCAGGTTGAATGGCTAAACAAAACGCGACGCACAATAATGGACATTGTACTGGTATGGATGCTGCGCCTAGTCGGTATCCACGGTCACCCAAAGGCCTGACTTTGCGCGAGCAGGCTAACGATTTCTACATTCAATGCTGGTTTGAAGTGATCACTGTGCAGACATTTACAGGTATTACCAGCAATGGATTTCAAACAAGTTGAAAACTCAACTCATGTACCTGGTCTGTTAAAAATGCACTAGCAGACTGGCTATACATAGAGAGTGATATGTACCAATGTATTGCATCATTGTTTATGCAAATCTGCCCTTGATAGTAGCGGAGTGGTTGCGCCGACTGCCTGGAATCCGATTTTGAAGATATGTTACTGTGCTTGTTGTAACTCATGGCACAGAATTATGCTCTCTATGTACTGAAGGTCCACTCCTGAACACTTTTAGGCGTAAAAATACTGTTGTCTCTTTCTACTGTTACCTGCTTATCGTTGATATTTCACGAGGCCTTGCCAGCGGAGCGTACCTAAACTGCGAAGTGGGTCTCCCCAGATCAGGGTCCAACCTATTTCGAAGGCAATCTTCGAATACAAAGCAATACCATCCCCATTAACCAAATCACACCATTCTAAAGCTTCTCTAACAAAAGCACTTATTCCCGCTTTAATTACCAACATAACAATGCCAGGATCAACTGCGAGGATCGATATATGACCAAAAAGATCATATCCAGATCATATCGCTTTAACGGCTGTATTTAACATCTCCCAGCCGAATTAAGGTCAATTTAGAGGGTCCGTAAAAGTTACGGTCATGGCGGAGGTAAAGGTTAAACTGTCATATTAGGTAATCTCGTCTGGGCGGGCGATTTTGTGAAATATGGCTTATTTAGGAGTCTGATTAAAAGCTCATGTTGTTTTGGGCTGAATCCGCGAGCGCCCGCCCGGAGTAATACGGATCAGTGAAGTTAGCTACTTTTGCGTGGTTGATGAGGTTTGCCTATTAATTTGATCGTAATATTACATAGGTACATACATACATCACCCCTGTATTCCCAAACGGGGTAGGCAGAGCATACGAAACGCTACATAGGTCATTTATTTGGCCATTAAATAATTCCTCTCCCATAGCAACGTAAGTACTTAAATAAAGACATAAATATCACAGTATTATTTGTTGTTGTACTGATTGATGAAATACAATTAAGGGACAATATAATACATGGCTACCAGCTAGCGCAGCCGGACAAGAAAAAGTACCCAATGTCCGTTGTTCCTGCGGGTTGTGTAGAATATTGTCATGTACCATAAAATATAGGTTAACGGCTTCAATCTCAGAAATAAGGGATAAGCTATTAACACTATAATCTAGCTGCAAAGAAGATGCTTCTCCCATTCGTGGCAAAGATTCTGGGCGACCGCAACATTGTTATGTCACTTGTCTGCCAGCAAAGTTTTCCAGACCAGCATCCTTGGCTCTCTCACCAAAGTGTGCACAAGTATCGACAGCTCCCGTCAAACGACGTCGCGAAGTGTTAAATGTACATCATTAAAGTCCGCGTAGAACTGCGTTCGTTAATTGCCTACTCATAAATCATTGTTATCTTTCTCGTTAAGTCATTAGAGGAACTCTTTTGGATCGTTTACTTGTTTTGACGGCCTTATTACTCGGTATCTGGGCTTGTTTTCGTGCAGCATTTTTGAATGATTTAATGAATAAATGACGCCTAAACGCAGTGAGCTGGGCAAATTAGCTTTCATTACAACGTTTAAGTAATTACCCCTCAGATTTTCATCTTGGGTTTTAGTTTGCTTCTGTTACCTTTATAACTTTTATTTAACTTTTGTCTTTAAGCATACATACATACAATCAGTCCTGTCTTCCCAAATGCGGTAGGCAGAGCACACGAAAGGTGGCAGCCAAAACCATGACTACCACACGCTTCGCACCCATTTCCAGCATATTAGATTCTGATTTGAAAACAGATGGAAAAGGTATAAAACTGACAGGTTGCTAGCGCATTGCCTAACCTAAAGCATACCCAAACCCACTTCCCTAGTCGCTTTTTACGATATCCACGAAAGAAATGGAGATAAGTAATGTTATTCTAACTCGAACACACTAAGCTTACCAATATGTGGGCACAGATATAGGAAATCATACTTACCTTTTAAGCTGTCGTTTTTCAAAATGTATCAGAATTAAATGCTGTGAACTGATAAAAATATTAAATTGCCAATTTAGGCCGATACCGTCGACATTTTCCGGTATTGATATCACAGATATCGTCGACTTTTTCCAAGTAATAATAAAAGGGGAGAATTTTTCCCCATTTTGATAATTTCTTCCTTACCACGGCCAAAACGCAAGTTACATTTTCCCACTATTTGGTCAATCTTCACCGCCTATGCAAAGGCTACTATTTGGGTCATCGACCTAAAATAAAGCATGTGACATTACGCGGAGCCGCATTGTCTAGACGGCTCTTGTAGTATACAAGCCCGGTAACGGAATCTTCTATCTTCTCAAGTATATTTAGTATTCTTCTGTTTACCATTTCAGTAGTTGCTTTGGGCTTTGTTTAGTTATCTAATAATTTATTAGAGGCTTATTTATTATAAGTATTTTCATTCATTTCAGTTGTGATTCGTTTTACGCAATGCAATACTAATTACCAATGTGATATTTCTTCTGTCTTCTCTGTGTGCAAATTTAATTATAATAATTAAGCTTGTAAAAGCGAAATGACGGTATCGTCTTCGATTTTATATTAAGCCAAATTAATATGGCTTAAGCTGCAACTGCTTAATTACTCTCTAGTCTGGATTAAATACCGCTGATTTGGTACCAGATTACTGAATACAGATTAAGTAGCGATGATATAGCTTTAAGAAGGTACAGTCGAGGAAATTTAATGTCTACATACTCTTCATAGTAATTAGAAATTTAACGGATAAAATTAAAATTTTTCTCTAGAATCCGTACCAATATATAAATGTGAAAGTGTGTTTGTTTGTTTGTTTGTTTGTTTGTTTGTCCGTCTTTCACGGCTAAACGGAGCAATGGACTGACGTGATTTTTTAGGTAGAGATAGTTTAGGGCACGGAGAGTGACATAGGCTACTTTTTATCCCGGAAAAAAATATGTTCCCGAGGGAAAACAACAATATAGTTTGCTTGATAGATCGATATCGATCGATGATAGATCGATGGCGCCGTGTGTCGTTTGAGACGAGAAGTTTTCTTATAGTTGTGCTTTATACCGCAATGTAACCGAGTTCCACGCGGGCGGAGCCGCGGGCGGAAAGCTAGTTCAAAAATAAAACTGGAAATGATAATAACACTTATTACTGTTTGTTATAATTTTTTCATCACAAAAGGTATCAATATCAGTATTGGTATGTTAGGATTTAACAGCTAAAATTCAAATCTAAAAATAATCATAGTATTAGGTAGGTATGTACCTATCTTTAGAATGCTTAAAGTGGCTACGAACCGTGGAATAGTCATGATTTTGTATATGTAACATGTCGTGAGCTCTGACTACTCCATTTGGAAATAAAGGCGTGTGTTTGTATGTATGTCTATACCTATCTCGACAACACACCTACGACGACATCCTAGACTTGACAACTGTGGCAGTTGAAACACTCAAATAACCGCCCTTTCATACTTTAGCCATTTCCACACACAACGTATTGTTGTACACTATCCAGTGTTTCGCAAACTGCGACTGCCGCCCAAAAAGGTCAAATCACAAAACGAATTACTCTTTCGCTCCACCAGACTCCGGGTTTGAGGCTCCCAAACTTTAACCCCGTTAAACAGGACATGTACTTAATCAGAGAACTGAAAGCCCGTGTAAATTGAAACTAATCTGTTTAAATGAAACCCTGAAGTTGTAACGTAAACCGTGTGAAGGACGGTCTGCCCCGTTACGTGGACTGTTGCAAAATAACAACAGACAATACGAATGAGGATTAAATAAGTAGGTATGTAGCTACAGAGCCAGACCTAGAGGTCTTTATCGAATAATTATACTTGTGAGGTACGTAATTTGCAAGGTCTAAGCAATTGACAATCTCCTGGCATGTTTTGATCGTGGTTATGTACTTTACGAGTTGCATTGAAATCCTGTACGGCACCTTCAAGTGTCTTAGTTGTTTTAGGTTATAAAACCTCTACTTTTTACTTGTTAACATAAACTTGATTTCTACACAATAAAAGCCATATCAGTATGGTTTGACTTTATCTACTTAATGTTTATCTAAAAAAAACGGAAAATTATTCGAAGATAACATTCATTTGTATAGCATACCTACATAGAATGGAGAAAATGGCGGCAAAATCCGAATTTTACAAACAATTGCACATCGACCTCATAAGCTCGCAGCGCCAGGCAATTAATTTGTTAAAAATTGACGATTTTATAATGTAAAACATTGTGATCATGATCATACTACGAAATAATACTTGTGAATCAGTGAGAAAATATATTATGAGTATGTATGTGTCTAGATAATTTATTATTAGGTATGTCAGTGGAGTAAACTGAGCTGACGAAACATTAGATAGATAAAACCTTGACCGCTTCCCGCTTAATAATTTTAAAAATTAGATAAAAACGGCACAACTTTGACATTGACAGTTTGCTATGTAGATAATAATTTTAAGCCGTACCATATCGGTTTGGATAGTTCCCATTCCAACATATCCCATCTGAATTACTGAACTAAGTCCCCAACCATTTTAACATAATTTTATAATGCAAGCTTGTCCTGTGTTTGTTAGTCAGGGGTTAGGTAAATAAATGACGAATTCGAAAACAGTTTTAATTAATGTTTGTTTGATAAACGCTCAAGTTTCTTCTGAAGGAGACATAACTAATCTTTCATTCTATAATTATATTCAAGACCCCAGTGATCTCTTGCTCTCGTGTTACTATAAACGAAATTTAGCAAATACGCTTTCATAAAGATAGACTAATGTATCCGCTTAGTTACCCGTTTATGGGGTTATTATTTCTGAGTCTGATTCCGCAATGTGCAGGCCCAGAGAATTACGAGCCCGCCTGGATTGGGGTCGTTATTAGGGAGGTTTTGTGATGATAAATAAGTTGGAGTTTCAATAGTTTTTACGGGGATTTCACCGATTTCACGTGTTACTTTGAGGAAATATGTTAATATATATAAGCTACGTCAGTGTTGAATGTGTGAGGAAATGAATAGTGTTGGCATAGAAGGCTAATTTTAAAATGGTAAAAACGAAACTATTGCTAAGATATTACTCCATCCGTCTGTCTCTAGGCTGTATCTCACGAAATGTGCCAGCTAAGAGAGTCGAAATTTACACGATTATGGATCGTCACGCCTGTGGAGTTGGCAGAGCACACTAAACGATGAATAGACAAAATTATGACTACGCCACTCACTCCACTTATAGCATGAATTAGATAAAAGAGTTCTTTAATTCTTTAGTTCCGTACCCAATATCTTTTCCTGCCACAAATCAAAAACTAAACTCATACATTTCCCAGTCAGAGTGGAGCTGAGCAACTGAAACGTATTCTACCCAAACACGATATTGTTTTCGCGTTCGACTGTCCAATAACGTAAGCTTTATCTAAATCCGCATCTCCATATTATTTGATATTCAAACGGGATTAATAATAAGCCTCCAAGAAGTACTCACTGAACATAGGGTTACCATATCTCAGGATTTATCCAGAGATTTCAAGATTTTTCGTTGTTAGTCAGGGTTGCGCCGGATATTTCAAATCTCGTTTCCCAGGATTTTTAGCAAAATATTGACATTTTAAAGGTTTCTTTAATTAAAAGTTAAGCAACTAAAATAATATTCTTTGGGTTACAATTAACGATTACGACGCGTAAGCTACATTCGCTGAGCATAAAACAATAACAATACGTTTTTGAGAGAATATTTTCAAACTGTATAAAATCTCAGGAGTTTTTTTCCCTGGAAATCTGGCCCTTTTTGATTTTTTCATCTGGTAACCCTACTCGGGCACAGATTATACCATCAAAGGAAACTTATCAACAACTTAATGAATTCTACAGAGCTTGCCCTGGAGTTGAAACATTTTCAACACAAACAGTCGTAATTAAGTAAGTAATGTACGAGTATGTTACATGAATTAATCCTGGAAAGGGTAGAGTACGTAAGATTAATATCAACAGCCTATAAGGCTATACGGGATGGACGTCCCAAAACTAAGGGACAAGAAGGTACATTTTAAAATAGTACATTTTTCTCAGAGGATACTAGGTACATTTAGATTTTTCAATTTTGTAATACTATATGCGAGGATTTTGCTTACAATCACTTGCTTTACGGTGAAATCGAATCCAACTTATGGTAGGTGTTTTTTATAATTGTAATACCTATCCCTGTTTTTCCAATTTGGATAGGGAGACCATATTATGAAACGTTACATAGCCAAAACCACTTCTAGCAGTAGTAGCCACCACTTCTAACATATTTTTAGGTTCTAAGTTAATAGGTATGCTAGTCTGTCACATAAAGTGTCAGTATCTAAACGCATTCATCCTTAGCCACCTCTTGTAACATCCACGGAAAAAATGGAGAAGTATTATTCTAAACACGACACCACGCAATTGCATTATAACGTCACTAGAAAGGATTTACAAAAACAATAATTACAATACAAGAAACAGAATACCTTTGCGCCTTTGAGGGCTCGAAACACGAGCCATGTTCTAACATCAGATTATTCTTCTCGAGATCTAAGAATGTATTCTTAAGTATAGATGATGTATATATTCGCATACTCGTTGGTAGGCGTCTTAGGAAAACTCGAAACCGGTTTGCGTTTTCCGTGAGCCGCGGTGTTTTCATAAATATGCGCCTGGGCATAGTTCGTGAGCAATTATCATGCCAACTGCATTTGTCACGGCGTCGCTTGGTCACTAGTATTTAGCATTTGCTAGCTGCTACACGTTACTATAGAGTCTATGTCATATTATGAAATAATAAATAAATTACCCGTGTGGTGCCAGGTTAGAATAGCACCTCCCCCTTTCTTCCCGTGGGTGTCGTAAGAGTCGACTCTGGGAAAGCGTTAGTGTATTGTGGGCGATGGGCTAGCAACCTGTCACTGCAATATCACGTGCAATATCGCGTCTGGTTACCCTGAATTAGCTAAACGTGGCACTGGATTTTTAAATTCCTGCTCTGCTTACCCCTCATGGGAATACAGGCGGGAGAATATGTATGTATGTATGTAAATAATGTTTCGTGTGCTCGGCGTACCTCAGTTGAGAACATAGGCGTGATTGTATGTATGTATGTAGAAAATAGAACTAGTACTGACAGAGAGGTTCAGTCATATTGAAAATACGCATAAGTCAAATCTTAAATTAATGGAGTTCAGCTAGACATGTTTAAAGTCAATCCGGTGGGTTGTTATTATTACATAGTTTCGTCGAGCACGAGCAGTCGCGCAACAGATCGGTAGCATGCAGTGCAGTTTGGCAGCAGCCGTCGCGGCTCCTAGATGAAGGGCTACATACTAGCACGAATCATTGACCTGAACTCGATTTAATACATGATCTATGCTTATTTATTTGTGATTTTCTAGACTAATTACCAGTAAATGTGAACAAATATTTAATGCCAATTAATGATTACATAACGTTAATGAACGCCGCTCGCCGTCGAATGGTAATGAGCGAAACAAATATTTATATCGCGTAATCCGCACGCGTGATGCGGGGAACGTTATAAACGCGGTGATTTCATTTTATTGACAATTCTGTATACACCCAAATTTTCTGCATTAAACCTACGGTAAAATTCTATTATGCGATCCCAAAAAATCTTTGTTGTGTGAAAATTTATAAATTTAAAGTAACTTGTAAAAGAATCCTTTCAAATTTAGGTAAAGACCTCAAAAACACACTATCGGATTTCACTGAATGTTTAGTAAAAACGGTAAAAACAACCGTAGGGAAGCGAGTGTCTCTTCACGTAAGTATCTTTTAGAGATACGATGTCATAGAGAAACCAATAGGCACTAATGTCAAACTTGTAACATTCTTCTTTTAAGACGGAGGTTAAAATTGTGACAAGATTTTAAAAATACTTGTAAAAGTTTTGTGGCTCTATGGCTTTGTTTCTTAAGGCTACTAACATGTAGACTGCTTAAATAATTCTTCATTTGAATCTGAATCAATACAGAACACAGCACATAGCACGCTAGGTCGTAATCACGCCAAGTGTTTGTGTCGCCTTGGAACTCGCCACTAAGCAATCTTTATTACACCTGCCTACTTTTATCATAAAGTTCTACTTAATGAGTTGGAGGATTAGCTACCCCTAAGCTAGGATGGAAATCTTGATCAACCGGCTGTCGTTTCATATTAAGTTCTTACGCAACTACTTAGTTTTCTTGGCTTCAGGATTACGTACCTGAACTGGCCAAGTATTGTTCCAACAAGGGTGCCCTCTTTTTTCTATGTATACCTATGTTTATCGACAATACATTCCAGCATTATTTAAACATTAGAATCAGCGAAATGAAACGAATTTACGACGCAACAAAAGACACGGAGGTCACACGTTTCCGTAAATAAAATATATTCAAAGCTCTAAAATTTTACTGTGTCTTCAAATTAGGATTTCCACTTTATGCTCGCGGCAGACGCATCATAAAATACCTTCGTTTGGAATAACATTACGAAAACTACCTCTGAACCGACGCCGGCGTCTGAATCTGTATTGGATTTAGGTTTTCAAGCTATCATAAAAGGGAACCCTTCTTTTATTGGTCACCCTTTGGATGTCTGAGTACCGTTCCCTACTTTAAAATGCCTAGAGGCGAAGTGCGGATTCGTAACAGGGCTCCAATATTCAAACTCATTAAACAATTGAACGCTGTTCGGTGTTCTAATGGAATGATTCGAAGTTTGTTACAAATTTTCTATCAGCCAGCATTTAATCGTTGTAAACAAGGTGCGTTTTGCCTTTTAAATTTCGATCGTGTCTTGTTAAAAGTTTTTGATTATCTACAATCGATGATAACTCTGTTAGTCTATTGTTTTTTATTTAAGACACTATTTAGGTATTGACGCTACTAGATTAAATGACAAGGACTGCTTTCTGAGTCTCATAGCGGAGTTTCAACATTTTTTTACCAATATAGCGTAGAACTTGATTTGTAATATACCGATGTCGGTACAACTAGGCATATTTACCAGAGGAGTTGACACACTAAGCTCCCACAGGAACCTTCAAGACAGTCGCAGTTATCAAATATGTAAGGCCCAAAGTAAGTAAAATATCGACTTACTATGCTGAGACGTGTACACCCAAAATGCGGCTACACAAGTAGAAAGCAGTGAGCTATGTATGCCCGAAGTATATTTATGAAGTATCGCATGAGAAATAAGAAGATTCGTTAAAGAATGAAGTTGATCGAGATTGCTCACATCTACACTAATATTATAAAGAGGAAAACTTTGTTTGTTTGTTTGTTTGGTTGTAATGAATAGGCTCAGTAACTACTGGACCGTTTTTAAAAATTCTTGCACCATTCGAAAGCCACATTATCCACGTGTAACATAGGCTAAATTTTATTTTGAAAAAGAAAAAGGATTCTGTTAAATATTTGGGTTTAGATATCTACATCTACACTAATATTATGAAGAGGAAAACTTTGCTTGTTTGTAATGAATAGGCTCAGAAACCTACGACCCCAAAATCCGAAATTTACGCGAACGAAGTCGCGGGCGGAAAGCTAGTTATTTATAATGCGCAATATAAGCAAGACGCTATGGGGTGACAGTCAAAAGAAACCAGATGATTGTTGCGGTAGACGAGGTCTTGAAGGAAGCCCCATGTGTCCGAAAAAAGCAGTGTGTGGTGCTCGCTGGATACGGCTGGCGATTATCTGCAGAGGATGATTGGAAGTGCTGGAAGAAAAGCTGAAAACCGAAAGATTGCAAGGCTGATGATGATTCAAGTGTGAGAAAAATGGGGGTGAAACCATTAGGTAGACAACGATGAAATTATATAAGTTTATCAGTATATCAATGGGACTCTAAAGATCAGTCTCATAATAAACAAGATGTTAAAAACCGCAAAACATAATTATAGCACAGTTAATGAAATAATAGTACACTAAAAGAGTTCATATTTAATGAACAAGCCGGACTTGTGGACAGTTCAGAGCACTCGAATCGTGTTCGATTCTAAACAGCTTCTGAGCCATCATAGGCGGCAGTACAATTTTGCCCTCGCACATACAAGTGACGTCACAGCGGGCAGTGTTATATATTCAAAAATATTAAAAAAAACCGATCTCTACATATTATAGTCCTTGAAGTTCACCTAAAACGAAATCTGTCAGAAATCGACCTAATTTCCGTTCAGCGACGAACTAATCCGGATTTAGTCCGGGCTCTGATAGGCTTCGCTAGTCCCATTTAATTACGTTAAGGTGATCGATATGTTACGGCTTAGAAGTAACCTCGGTGTACTTCATTACACCGATTTTTATACATACACATACAGCTGTACATATAGCTGTAGCCCTCAACTCCATCTGAGCAGAGTTGTGTTATCGCACTTATCGCAATCTCACGGGAGTTCAGCATTTTTCCGGGATAAAAAGTACCCTACGTTTTAATTCAGGGTGTCAGATTTCTGCATACCAAATTTCGTCAAAATCGGTACCGCCGTTTGGGCGTGAAAAAGTAACAAGCACACACACAATTTTGCATTAACAGTGTCGCCTCCGCTGTGTACCAAAAAAAAGTAAATCGAGCTATGCATATAATAACTAGTTACTTATCTTATCACTAGTAATGTTGCTATTGTTATTGTTATGCTACTTGTTATGTTATTATTGCTGTTGTTATGGAAGCTGATTTTACGACAGTTTTGTGTACAAAAATTATAAAGCGTTGTCAAATAAAATAACTCTGAAGGTATCGTCGGCAGCAAATATAATCAACAGTCATTGTGCCAAAAACGTGTCTACCTGTGTGTCAATAGGGACAATATGTTTAATTTTGCTGCCGACTGTGCATTGTTTTGTATATCAAGTTAAGGTATACTTGCCTACTACCCAATTACTTACTGGAGGTCAATGTAAGTAAACTTGTAGGATTTGACCTACGCAAACAAAGACTTCGTAAAAAAGGGACCCGTGGGTACCTCTAATACAGGATGTTGATTTTTTATTACTATTAAAATACAGGCACTTCCTTTTTTAATTAACTGCGTTGACGTTTTTCCAGCTTAGGGTGATTTATATCAAACATGACTAAATCTACATTTTCAATTCAAAATCAGACCTGAAAAATAAGCTTTTCAGCAAAAAATTCAAATGAAAATTCAGGCTGGAATAATTTGGTTCTCCGGGTATATATGGACGCTTCGTGTAATGGTCGCACGTCGGGTTAGTGAATAAATTGTTGACCTTTTTAGGACTATGTCGCTATATGCCACACGCTGGCTACATGGAACGAAGCAGGCTTTACTCATTGATATTTAACACGACAAGGTTGCAGTATTAATAAAATTTACGTGACCGGAATCTAAATTTTTATTATAACGAAACCCTATCGTTATTTTAAATGGCTTTTAGCTAATAGTACATTAGTGATACTTAAAGATTATGAGGTCACGGAATTTCATGGAGGGTGGTTAAAAGTGGAATAGGTAGAACCATACGAGAGTTGAATAAATAAAAAAACTAGGAACGAATTTATTCATCAGTTTATCCTATGCATATGTGCAGAAGACTGCTGGCTAAACTAGACTAGACTAAAATTACGCTAGAAGTGAAAAATTCATGGTTTTGACTGTGTTACATTTCATGTTACCCCACTTGGAATCATAAGCGAAATTTGTTTATCGTACATAACATTGACATCACGCTTGTTTTCTCTAATGGAAGGCAAAGATTAGTCTCTTTAACGATACGAAGCCACTTTTAGGTCCATTTTCATCCATTTTCCATTCGTTGCTGGTATTTACTAAAAACCGCTGTCTTTCTCCAATTTTTGGCCTAGTTTCGCTAATCCTATGTATAAACATTATGATACCAATTCGTCCAAAAATAAAAGGTAGAAACAAAGTGAAAGACTGAACTACACCGCGCCAAACCAAACAATGACTGTCAGAACCGTGTTACAGAGAACAATTTTGCTGTTTTTTTAATTTGACTTTTTCCTTTGAACTCAAAAAGTCTCAGGCGCAACACAATACGAGTACAAGAACCTCAAATTCGGGACAACAATTAAATTGTACCCGTCATAACGCGAAGCATTCTTGTACTAATGAACTCAAAACAATACAAACCGGGAATCCATTCTTCAACTGCCACGTTGACAGACGCAAATGAGGCAAGTTTAATTAAAAAGAGGAATAAAATGTTTTAAATGTGTGTATAATATATTATATAAAAGAAGAAGCTGATTGACTGACTGATAATCAACGCAGGGTAAAGCCAGCCTTTTACGTGTAATTTTTACTTACGTAAGCTGAGCAGGGAAGCAGCTATTTGCTGAAAAGAGAGATGACTAGAAGCACTAAACATTTTTGAAAATTCACGCCCTAAGGGAGTAAAATGGAGGTGAAAAGTTAGTACGGAACGTTGCCCTTATTAGAATGAAATTCAGTGTAAATATTGAACGACGTGTGAATTATTTTTCCAACGACGACGCAAATTTCTGAATTCTGAATTGGACAATGTCGCGGGCAAAAGGTAGTTCAGATATTTATAAAGTGAAACATTCATAATTTTCGCTCTGGTCACACGGAATGGTTTCTATTAGTTCTGTCAAAAATGTGTTGAATAATGTAAAAAAGAGGCTATCACATTTCATCACATTTACGAATTTGTAGCTTTCTTGGTAAAAAAAAATGTAAGCGTGAATACTGTTCAGTGTTATGACGTCTTGAAGTGAAAAAATAAATAAATGCCGTATTGCCAAGCCACTATCATAATTCTCTACAGTGAAAGAATCCATGTCAGTAATAGAAAAAACATAGCTTAACTTTACACATGATCCAAACCCCTTCTAAATTACGGAGAAAGTTTGCTATGTCATTCAAGGAACCAAAAATTACCCATAAGCTTTTATATGGACGGTGCACCACAGTCCATTTTACCCTGCTCAAAGGGACCCGGAAAAATAACGCGGTAACGTCATTTCTGTCATCCCTTCCGTACCTGCCTGAATACACGTTTAATTTACGTGAAATATTTTGTCAATACCGTGTCTAACAAATTGGTGCGAATTTCTTATATTTTAGATTTAATTTATGTGTCTTTGAAATAGACAACTGTTGTTTGTGGACTAGATCTTGATGACTGTGTCTTTCATTTATTTCAATTGCAAAATATGTATAAAATATTCTTAAGTACCATTGTATAGTCGACCATGTTAGAGCTTTACAATTTTTAATGACGATTCGCATAACAGCATTACAACATAAAAATAATAAGGCTGACTGTCACTTTGACGTATGAGTGAAAATAGCCTTTGATTTATTTTTAAATACAATTGACATTTAATTCATTTATGTGTCAACTATACCTACATAAAGCTAAAATTGCTACATTGATGTACGTAATACTTCAAATACCTCAATCTAATCTAATGTACGCTTTGAGTTTTTCTTTGTAATGAAAATTCCTCGCACCAAAAGTGTGCGTAACGTTCATACTAGATCATGAAAAATGTCTTTTTTTTTTCATATGAAATAAGTATTCCACAACTGAATTTTTTTCTCGTTTGATTAAATTGATTCTAAATGCCATTACCGTAGAAAACGGAGTTAAAAAAAGAAAAAATATGTAACTTTAATTTGCTACAAAGTTTCCACACAGGGATTAAAAATAATAGAAAAGTTTAGTCTTTCCTTAAAATTTGAAAATATTGTGAGATTTCAAATTTAGAATATCCTAAGAACATATTGCCATACCACCACAACTTTATTTTCTTTTTTCTAATAATGCGTTTGTTGTTCGCAGTTCGTGCTGGCCAGTAATAGTTGGACGCATTGACCCGAATGTAGCGGTTTATGGAGAAGTGCACTTACATCTGGAATCATGGTAAGTGGCGTGTTTACGACGATACTGATGAAAGAGTTACGGTTAACATTCGTTTTTCAAATTGCTTATTGCCTCTAGATATGAATGAGTCGATTTGAGTAATCTGATTCATGTTTACGTTCAGTTCTCTGACGTGTGAAGACTGAATACTGTTCTATTCTCAAACTTTCGTAGGTTGTTTGTAAGAAAAGTTAATAAGTGTAAGTACAAAGTATAGTAGCAGTAGTAGTGCACAATGTTTTTTGAAAGAACAACGGAATACGACTGTAAGTTACTTGGAGGTATTCGCATTGGAACTAGACAGATATTAGAATCACCGGATTAACCAAATAAGCCATTGTTAATTTAGACTTGATCATTACAAAAAACTATGATACTGAGGGTGACTGAGACATTCCGATATAGGTACCTACGAGTATACGAAATTCACCGGTAAAATGCGATGAATTCCTATTTCGCAGTACATCTGTACAAAGATCAACATATTCCTACAACGGATTTCTGCTTTCTGCCAGTGACAGTCCCCGGCGTCTAAATTGGCAAGATTTTTAATAGTAGGGGTTAGTTCGCGTACCGCTTTTTCAATGGAAAAACGATACACGACCTTATTCCCACTACTAGCTACTAATTATGCTACAAGCGAACATATATCTTTGTTTGAGTTGAAATAACATCACATAACCAAAGCAAGGAGTAAGAAGATACGAAACAATTTGCTTGTTTGTGGTAGAACTTAACCCCATTTCAACCAACATTGAGAAAACAATATCACCTTTCCTATAGCAGGAGTACCTATACAATATACTGTACAAAGCTCGGCGACGTAGAGTCGACAATTCCACGCCGTTGCCGATATCCAATTTGTCTGCAATCCCAATTTTAAATTCTCAGATCTAAATTTTCCTAGCTCGAGAAAGCCACATTGAAAGTACTCTTAAAATTCGAGGAATTGTGCGCACCTTTTCCGTTTATTAAATTTCGCTGGTACGGCACATTTCAGCTTTTTCTAATGCTAATAAATTACATTGAGAGACTGAAAAATTGGTAAAGAAGGATAAACATGAAAAATGTAACATTTGGTTTACAAAAAAAACTTCATACATATATACGGCAGGCCTATATTCGCAAAAGTTACATAAGCAAACACATGGCTACCTATTTTACGTTTCATAGCTTAATCACCTCTTATGACTTCAAAACGTGAAATAGTCCAGCACACGTACAGATTAGTACGCCTCTTTCTGCTAGTGGCTTGTGAACAACGGTTTTGCCAGATCACGTAGACGTAGAGCAACTAGTGTTGGTAAAGACTCAAGTCATTTGAGTCTTCATGTATAAGACTTGACTTGGTTTTTTAGACTCTAGTCATATAAACGAAACTTGAGCTCTTTTCAACGTGTCGGGGACTTGAGTCTACTATAGAGACTTCAGTTCTGTATAGAGGACTCGAGTCCTCTATAATGGCTCGAGTGTTATGTTTTCACCTAAGGCTTTTGAACAACTGAGTTATGATTAAAACTCAAATGTACGTCAAAGAATTTGATAGCTGTGCCACTTTGTACCTTTTTAGAATAAATGTCACTGTGACATGTCATACTATTCACTAATCAAAGCATTATGAAACTTATTGTGAAAAGGTTTAAAGTGGAAATGGTATCAATTTCCTTGACTGTACTTTTAGAGATATAATAACGAAATATTGTGTTATGACAAAGTTACTCAAACGGACGCTCTGATGCTATGAATGTAGATGTAGTGGAGTGGAAGTTGGTGGAGTTGAACACCCCCTCACCCGCAAAATGTCCCGCGCTTCTTTATAGGGAAATCTAGTTACCACATCTCCTCTTTGTTTTTGCTCTGAGGTTTGCATCGAATAGGCTCCAAAACTATTGGACCGTTTTGGAAAATTCGTTCTCTGTTGGAAAGCTACACTATCTGCGCTGAACATAGGCTACATTATTCTTTTTTTCTTTTTAATTAGGGATCTATACTAAAACTCCAATAATGTAACCCAACCCATCTCTCGCTTTTTTGCGAGCAAAATAGGTACTTGATATTACTCCCAGCACTGAAGTCGCTAAGGCGATAGTTCCTTATATGTATATTTGTTAATAAATTAGCCTTTATTCCCTAAGATACGGCGCTGTCAAAATCCTTGTGCTTGTCCTTTGTGCTTTCAAACCTTCTCTGAAATATGACAGAAACTTCAAAAGTTAGTCTTCATTATAGGACTCGAGTCTTTTTGAGGAACGCTTAAAGTTTAAAAAAGACTATAGAACTCTTTTCTAAAGCTTGTGTTGTGAATAAAGGACTCGATAAGACTCGGAAAAGGACTCGAATCACGACTTAAAAGACTCTGTGTTGCGGCTGTGCTTAGGCAATCTTGGGGTGGTTCGGCAGGAGCGACTTCAATGAAGGATTTTTTATTTCTTTTCGTGTAAATCTTTATTTTACTGCGTTTAATTTAACAATATTTACTTTACTATAGAATTTGGCTACTAAAACAGTGGTGATCGTTTAATAATTTGTGGATACGTCTACGTTCACGTGAAGTTCGAATGTCACGGTAGTCACGATCGGTACACCGTCGAATCAGTTTCTTGACACTGTCAAACTGTGTGCGATCGCAGCGCCCTCTCGCGGTTGATCCTCGCCGCGCGTTCAATCTTCGTTTTGTGCGCAAGATCGTTGTTGTCGCCGGCTGCCGTCAGAGGGCGCCAACACTCTGAAGTCTTTTAAGTTCGAAGTCCCGTAAATATGAGTCGAGTTCTTCAAATGTGGACTTAAAAAACTTGAGTCTTTACCAACTCTAAGAGCAACGTGTGAACATCCAGAAATCTAAAACCCAATAATTTTCAAGCAATACCCCAATTTGCAAAGGTTTTGACAAGTATCTTCATAGGCTTGAACGTGATTTGGTAGGTAAGTAGGCTCGGGTAAAAAATACGGAAATGGTAAATCCGATTGGTAATCACTTTTTGTCGCTTATTCAGGAACCCAAGATACAGGCTCAGCCTAGTTTGGGATCCACTATAAATAGGTAAAACTTAATCTGTTTTTATCTATCTATGGTACTCAAATAAAGTTTTTTTTTTAATTTGCTTCAAGAGTCATAGTAATCGTAGTCAACCTACAGATACAAAGTCCATGTACATATACTACTGCTAAAAATGCATCAAGCAGCAGGGGGTACACAATAGAACTAAAAAAAAAAACACTGCGCCCAGACTGGGCCGCAAATTTTGACAATGCGCGATCCTGACAAGCCGTCACGGTTGTCTGTCAAATTTTTATAACATTAGGTTAAAAGCAACCTTTGCAAACTACGAGTCAGTTCGGTTGAAATGTTTTTCTTTGCTTACGCGTAGAAGCTCGCGGAAAAATGTTGTATAGCATTTTTTCAAAGGATTTGCTTTTTATGTTTCTCCTCGTATGATAGGAAAAACTATAACTTGTTTTTAGAATTGCGTCAAGTTTTTGCTGTGTATTTTTATGGCAGTCATTGTTTTCTCCGTAGAGGTCGTAAGAGGCGACTAAAAAAATACTTAAACAACAGGATAGCAACTAGCAACCTATTACTATTGTTCCTCCTATTTTAAAACCTAAAAATGTATGTTAGAGAGGAAATAAAGCGTGAAATAGCCACGGTTTTGACCATGTAGCCTTTCTTATGCTCTGCCTTCCCCTTTTAGAAATATAAGCATGATGTATGTACGTATTAAGACGTGTATAAACCCTAAAAATACAGACATGAGACATTCATTTGATAAGGTTTTATGACCTCGAGTTCTTGTTGCGACTTCACCTAACAAATTTAAATGTAAATGCTGATTTGCATACAAACGTTTTGTTATGAGCTGTTTTTGTTAAGTTGTGCTTTGTTTTAAGCGGAGAGAGTAACCGAAAGTTTGCTTTACACTTTTGATGCGTTCCTTATAATTGTAAAAATCAGTATTCATTTTGTAAATAACTTAGATTTAACTGAGATTTATAAGAGGCGACTAACGAAATATATTATGTTAATTTCATTATTCATTAGGCGACAGGTAACCTTTTTCTATAGATTTTTTATTTTTATTATTTAACTTACATACGATAATCTTAAATTATGCTAAATGTGGTAACATGTGCTTTACCTAATCAATTTGAGAATACATGTGTGTTGGTTATAATATAACTTTCTAAATTTAAGGCTATGCTACTAGTTAGTCTAAAATATTAAACATAACTTAAATCTTCACATATCATTCCTACAACAAACTGTTCTCATAGCAAACCTTTTATTCATATACTTACATATAAACAAGTTCTTTTACTACCCAATTCTCAATCGAAGCTAACCAAAACATCGACCAACTCCACACATTTCCAAACCCACCCACCTACCCACCAAAATATCCCGCGAAATAATTACAAGCGACAATTGCTCATCAGAAACAAATGAAACACGCTGAATACGCAATCACAGTAACACGTTGTAACATGTTGCGTGTAATGGGAATTGTTCGCGACGTTAACGGATCCTTGACGGCTACGGATCCTGTAGACGCAATTAGTCGACCATTTGCCGTTTAATTTTAATTTAATTGGGCTTTTATTGTATTGTCGTTGTTATCATTGGAGCTGGGGTTGCTGGGGTTGTAGTTGCAGACTTATTTTGGATGGATTTGAAGAGTTTACGTTAATAAATAAACCGGCCAAGTGCGAGTCGGACTCGCGCACGAAGGGTTCCGTACCAAAAACTGCAAAAAATCAGAATTTTTGTAT
>BHDV01027331.1:0-19933 GCA_005406045.1 Adoxophyes honmai
AAATAATCATATCGCGTTGAGACCCGTGTTTCATATCAGTTTAGCATAATTAGTGCTTTGTGATAGTTGATTATTATTCAGCGTAACTCTAACCAGGTATTTGTAATTCTAACATACTTACATAAATGCAATCACTGGTACGATGAGAACACTGCAACCGTGTTGATATTATATTAAGGGGCCTACTGCATCTAACTTATTTACTGAACTATACAATAACTTTGCTCACCCAGGATTTACTAACTCTTGCGACACCAAAAAACTTTTTTATTTTGTACATAATTATATTTTCCGTGTGCTTTCGGGTTTAAGATAACACTTCTGCATTTCTTCCGTGGATGTTGTAAGAGGCAACTGAGGTGATAAGGTATATCTTAGGCGACAGGCTAACGACCTGTCACTGTTATACCTGCCAACTTAAAACCTAAAAAATATGCTAGAAGTGGCCACGTAACGTGAAATAGCGATGGTTTTGTAAATGTAGCGTTTTGTGTGCTTTGTTTACCTTATTTGGAAATATAATCGTGATAGTACTAGAGTTAAAAGATTATTTAAGAGTTGGTACTGCGATTTTTTGTTATAAACATATACGTATTGTTTTGAATTTTGAAATGTAGTACATACCTTCTTATTCTAAATGACGTTATGTAAAAGAATCAATTGTTTCACTTTAGTATTGCTACCTGATTATCTTTAGAAATATCACGTTTGAATGGAGCCCCTTAAATTGCCAGTTGCTGGAGCTATTTGACTTGCTAATGCTAAGAGACTCTACAATGTGCTACTGCAATTAGTCAAAATCACAGTCATGCAATACAATATGCCCCGGTTGCTGTTGTTAGTTATATTTCATCCTTGAAGTAAGCGATTCCCGTGCAGCCAAAAATTTATCAATTTCCTAGGTAATATCAGGTAAAAAATTTCTAGCATGTTATTAAGTCATCATTACACGAGCTCATACTAGAAAATAGTTTTTTTAATTTGTGCAATACAATTTTTCTAATCACAGCCAGGGTCGTCGTCATCGGAACGATGAGGAGGACTATTTTCACACGAACATTAAGTTTTATAAAGTTAGCATTTTCGCTAACTGAAGAAGTGAAAATAATTTTTTTGTATGAAAACGCAAATGTTATGGAACTCGCCATGCAAAACGCCAATTTCATAAGTAAGGACGTAATCAAAAAATTGTGCCTATGTGCCTAGTTAACCACGCCATGTTCTGAGTATTTTTAAATACTTTTTTTAAAGAAGTAAAAGCTTTCACAGTGAGACAGTTGCTATCAAAATAATGTGTGCATGGAATCTGAAATAAACATGCACTTAAGTATTTTCAAATAGACCTTAATCAGCTACTGTGTCCCAGTGTCACATGCATTAGTATGATGTACGACAGACGCACAGACGGCAGTCACTACTTAATGCCTTTTTATTGTATTTATTGTAACATATTTTTAGCGTTCCGTTCCTGTTCAAACCCTTTTGCCAAGCACGTAGAGATTATAACATTGAAATTTATAGTAATTCTAAGGTTTGCAGTGTCTTAAAGCTGTAAACAAAACTAATTTCTAAGCCATAGACGAAATTTTAAGAGCGTTCGCTGCCGACAGATCTGCAGTTTCCCTACAAAATTGTCTTAATCAATACACGGATATGGTTGAGGATGATAAGGAACCCTTCGTGCGCGAGTTCAACTCGCACTTGGCCGGATTTTTCGTATTTCGCAAACTAATGGGGCATTAGGTTGGATTTCCGTAGCCGCTAGCGCTATAGGCCCGACGAATACAAACGCGTTGTCATTAGTCTTTTAAATGAAAGAACTGACTGGGTAGTTAAGGAATATTAATCGAACCGCCCGGCTAAGGGATTACTTTGTTATAATTATTTAATAAAGTTTCAAACTGAGTCATTAATTACTTTAGAAATAATTAAGTGTACGTGTCAGGGGAGAAAAATCAGCGCGGCGGCCGACTTTGTTAGAGCCGGTTAGTTTCATAATCAGAGTTTGGTTTGAAGTTTCGAGTGTTTCTATTAAATTTGCAGGACCCTTAACAAGGGATAAGCATTTTAAAGTGTCAAGAATCCATACTAATATTATAAATGGGAAAGTGTGTTTGTTTGTTTGTCTGTCTTTCACGGCTAAACGGGGCGACGGTTTGACGTGATTTTTTGCGTGGAGATAGTTAAAAGGATGGACAGTGACATAGGCTACTTTTTGTCTCTTCATAATCCACCACTTACCTAAAACACTTTTTAACGCGAGCGAAGCCGCGGGCAAAAGCTAGTAAATACATAATTCACATAAAGTAATATCTCTACTCTGTCGTCACTTGTCATGCTAGTTGAAGTGGAACTAGGCAGGCCACATTGCACGCAAAGGGTTATAAAGTGCTTGAGTGGAGACCACGGACCAGCAAACGCAGCGTAGGACGTCCACCTACAAGATGGACAGGCGATACTGGTTGTTTCCAACCGTTACTCATGGAAGACCCTATGTTCAACAGTAGATGTCTTATGGCTGAAATGATTATGATGCATACTCGTATATCAACCAAGCCTAACTTTTTTTTATTTAACCTTGTTGTTCAATAGAATTCCCGTGTGGTGCCGGGTTAGAATACCACCTCCCCTTTCTTCCCGTCGTAAGAGGTCGACTCTGGGAAAGGGTTAGTATATTGTGGGAGATGGACTAACAACCTGTCCCTGCAATAATAATATCACGTTTAACCATCTAGTTACCCCGAAATTGCTTAATGTGGTACTGTATTTTTGAATTACCCTTTTGGGAATGAAGGCATAAGAATATGTAAGTTTGTAATGCTATTTAGCTGTCACAAACTATGGATTTCATTTCCTTGTTTTTCCCATCTTCAACCATCATTGCAATCGCGCTGGATAGCCCATACTTAACCATAGCAACAAGATCACATATCGACTGGAACAAAGATGCACGCCCCGGCTATAACGGCTTATTGTCGTGTACAAAGCGAACTGCGGTTTATGGCACTTTTATTATTACTGGCGGTGTTATTTGGAAGCATGGCCCTGACTCCTCAACTAAGGATGGGTTTATGCACTTTTTAATTTTCCCTACTGTTGTGACCAAATCGCGACATAACTACAAAACATTCGCATAGACCACTATGGCCGGCTTAGGCTTAACAAGAAATAGGCTATACCTGTCACTGTCTAACTAAAAGACGTCAGAAGAGATAGGACAATTTGCATCAATCATTTAGTCCCAAATTAGGTAATTCAATGCCTATACGTGCTCGGCAACGAATGAACTTACTTCTAAAATTAACATCCAAGACTCGAGAGCGAAAATACGTATTCATCAAACTAGTATTGGCTTAGACCGAGAATCGAACCCAGGACTATAAAAAGTTTTCTACATTAAAAGTTATTCTATGTTGTGTGAAGTACTCAATTCGCTCAGGGCCCGTGTGGGAACAACACTTCTTTGAAACTGTGAAGAAGTATATGCCCAACCGTGGGAAGAATTTAACCAGAATAATTATTATACATACATATTGTCTATAATTTCCGTATGGGGTAAGTAAACCATACGAAATGGTTCACAGACAAAACTATGACCATTTTCGGCTTTTAGTCAACAGAAATATAATAGCGAAAGTTTGCTAGCCTGTCGCCTAGTACCAAAACTTAGTCGCCTCTTACGACATCTGCTTTATATTATAAGTGGAGAGGAGTTATTCTAATCCAACACCACACGGCTCACTATTATAATACAAAATTACATAATGCTTGGTTTGCCACGCTACTGCATAACTCAGTCCAATTATGTTCCCCCGTATCGCCTTTAAGTATCTGCCCGTAATAATGCATAATGGCCATATTCCAAGTGCTTCAATTCCACTGCGGCATCATTTTAAGTCCTCATGGACCAATGATACGTGACTCGCTTACGACAGCACCAGTTTTTTCCTTACTCAGATACCAGATACCTACAGTTTTTTTTAATGACGTCGGTAGGTACCATCGCGAACAGGGATTGTTGAGCCACTTGCCTATGTTTGTAACTTGGTCGTGTAATACTAATCCAACAGCTGACATCTAGTCGGTCACATCGGTCATTGATTACACGTCTAAATTGCGAACAGTGGCAAATGGCTCAATAATCCCGGTTCGTGACTGTACGTCTAGCGCAACGTTCGAGTTCGAGTTGAGTCGCGACTGTTCATGACAAAAAACTTTTTGGTTTGATCCGTTCCAATATTAATACTGGCCACTAAGATTGGCAGTCAATTGTTTTTATGAAACGAAACGTATGTCATAAGACAAAGCAAAACGGTGTTACATTTGTGAAATAAAAATATTTTTAATGTCGTTATAAACAGCGACCGTGGTAGACTATACCTGTCAATGATGAAAAAACGGATAACGTGACGACTTAAACCGAGTTTAGCTCGACATGTTTCTGGTTAGTGCGTAGCTTGCGCAGCTGATGTGGACGTGCCTTTACAAAGTGATGTATTCATCACGCGGTGGTTTAAGATCGCTCGGTAAAATTAGTGGGGGCAAACAGCATGTCGCCGAATTCCTCCAGTTTATTACTGCATATTTATATGACCAATAATGGGCCGTGTGGTGTCGGGATAGAATAACATCTCTCTATATCTTCCATCGATGTTGTAAGAGGTACTCATTATCATGATTTTGTCTATGTCACGTTTCGTGTGCTCTGCCTACCCCATTTGAGAACACGTGCGTGATTGTATGTATGTATTATTTAAAAGAAAAAATCCTTTTCTTGCAGCATCAGATCAGGACATCACGGTGACCTTGCCCCCTAATCAGCCTTATCCATTCCGATGACGGTCTAAAACCACTTAATTTTCCATTTCACTTAGCGGATCGCGACCAGTTTAATTAAAAGGTGTCGCCATAACCTCGCTTCGCGCCGTTAGTTAGATTAGCTTCCATGATTACTACGAAAGTGTTCAAGTCCTCGAAATAACGACATTAGCTTCCGCAGTGCTCATAAAGACGGAAATTATGTTGTGAGGTTGTGAAGATGGAACAGCCGAGACGAGTGACAGAACTTTCGATTGACAAACAAATTATGAGGACTCTAAGAAATTGAAGGTTTCGAGGGACGTTACTTTGATGGTGCAATTTTCGCCTTAAAATGACGTGACAAGCCCACTCCGGATATTTAATGACCTGTAAATAACCAACCTTGTCGATTTTTACAAAATGAAAATTTGATACTTTTTTATTAACTGATTAAAAAACAACGTTCAGATTTTTGGCTGTTATTACCAGAGATCGGATAAATTTGCGACATTGTTTGCAATTATGTGGACATGACTCCAAAATTAATCAAAATGTTATTCAGTTAATTAATTTTTTACATACAAACATACATGCATATAATCACGTCTACGTTCTAAAATGGCGTAGGCAGAGCACACGAAACGTGAAATAGATATAACCTTGATTATAACTATTTCACGTTTCGCAGCCACTTCTAGCATCATTATTTTAATTTTGTACTTGACATATAATTTGATTCCTAGTCAATAAATACACAATTTTGTGAAAATATAGATTAATTAAAAAAAAATTGTCTGAATTTTTCCAAATCGTTATTTATTGATTATAAGAACATAAATATTTACGGAAACTATAACCATTTTAAATATGAACCTTTTGCTAATAATTATTTATGTAATTAATCGTCGTCGTAACGTCAATTTTTTTTAAGTTATTATAGAATATACGTGCTTATAAGCACTTTATAATTAAACTATTATTGCCAAAAATTCAAATTATATTTCAATGAATAATTAATTAATAGTTTGATTAATTTTGGAGTCATGTCCACATAATTGCAAACAATGTCGCAAATTTATCCGATCTCTGGTTATTACGCCGACACGTTTTAACTATAGTTGAACAGTAAGGAACACATATTTCTGTTTACAACTTTCCTTGCATCCTGTACCTTTATGATGTGTGCTAAATTCTTTCGAATAATATTTATATTTGTGGAGTAGCGTTATCCATCTTTCGCCGTGTTGTCGTTTTTACGAAGAAAAGATATCGGGAAATGTAACGTGGGTTACTTTTAACTACACACGTTTTATTTCAACACTAGCCATGCTCGCGACTCCGTCTGCGTGGAATAGTGACTAATTTTCCCTGTTTTTCCCACATTTTACCAATATTTCTTCGCTCCTTTTCGTCGCAGCGTGATGTTATACAGCCAAAAACCTTCCTCGATAAATGGTCTATCCGACACAAAAACATTTTGTTATTCGAACTAGTAGTTCCTGAGATTATTGCGTTCAAACAAACAAACATACAAAATCTTACGTTTTATAATATTAGTATAGATTTAAAGTCGTCACTCTCTGATTTCTCTTAATTAAACTACATATTTATTCCAATCATGGTTCCAGCTAATCCGAGCCGTATTCGCAGCATCGGCTCCGGCTAAGCCCGAGCCATCAGTACTGAGCACGGCATCGACAGACCCTTTAAGCAGGCTTAACCTAATACGAGATAGTTTCCCCGATCAAATTAGTAAAATTAACTGAATTTGGGTTAGACTCTAATTTGAGGCATATAATTTATGGGTGCTGAGTTCGGTTGCCTGTTTTCGTTGGGTTATGCTAACTTTTGCTTGAAAAAATATATGAATAATGCGTACAAAATACATTAGTCTATATGTGGTGTCGGATTTTAGTTACAGTAAGAGGTGACTAAGGGGTTTAGGTATGCTTTAGGCGACAGGCTAACAACCTGTCAATATTATACCTCTGTCATCTGTTTGTTTGGCTACGACACGTGAAATTTTTTGACTATGTAACAATTACTGCGCTCTGCCTGCCCCTTTTGGGAATATAGGCGTGATTTTATGTACGTATGTATTAATAGCGTTTTCAAAAAAAATGCATCGCTTCTTTTTCATCTTTGCTCTCTCCGCAATTTTCACAAACTACCACGCCTTAATTCCAACCAGTCCAATACCAACTTTATTGGGGCAACAAGACGGTAACAATAAAATCTCTCGCGTATCGCTCAAAGTTCGTTAGCTTTACGATGACAAATGGCAAGACATTGCAGTGAGAATGACAAAAACATCGCCGGTCTCGACAGAACCTTTTAATTCCCTAGAGCTTATTGTTTGTGGATAAAAAGTTTGTCTGTTAGTTCTATTATTGTTTGATTTATAAGGTCAAACTGGTCAGTTTCATCAAACAATACGAGTTTCAAGATGTTTGTTAGTTCACCCTGAAACGTTAAAAGGGCTGATATGATACCCTATTGAACACTCACTTTTTGTGACTAAACTCCTGGCATTTCTCAGCACGTATGCTGAACGCAGCCCTCGCACGGAGTACGGGTGACTGTTAAAACTTTAACTAGAATTTAAAGTACATACATACGTACATATTCTCACGCCTGTATTCCCAAGAGGGGTAGGCAGAGCACATGAATTCAAAAATCCAGTGCCACGTTTAGCATTTTCAGGGTAATCAGATGGTTAAACGTAATTTAAAGTAAACATTATAAAAGAAGAATGTATAACAATGATGATGATTAATGATGACGATGTTTTGATGAAGGTTATGTAGGTTCTGTTAAACTTTCTTAAACTAAATGACGTATTATACCCGTGTAGAGAGGTTTTTTTCTTAATGCCGATTTATACAATAAAGTAAATAAATATCTACCAAATAAAATTTTGTCCTAGACCATGACACTCTTACCAGTTTTTTTTCTTTATTCAAGGACTAAGTTTTTAAACTTTAGTTAAAAGCAGCATTTGTATCAGTCCGTCCGTCAGTTGATACAGTAGTGCATCAAATCATCTGTATTACCGTCATGATCGTTGTCAACAAGAACTCATTATATTTTCAGTCCCCTATCAAATGGAAAGCTACTTATCGGAGATTGTAAACAGTCTGGTCTCAGAAGACGTTATGTGTGCGACAAAAACAAAAGACTTCTTGTCCGAGTAATTTCATCACATTTCGATAGTGCACAACTGCCCGTGACTGGCTGCCTTGTCATTTGTCCCCAGACAGTCATACTTCTAAGGTCAAGAACCACTGTTTTTAACCTTTGAAGTACTCTTAAAGGTGGCGTTTTAATCTCGACTGCACGCTGCAGCAGAAGTCGACGACATGTCGCTGCGTCACGCTTAGGGTCAATTCCCACCAAAAGAGCAGCGCAGCGCGCGGCGGCGTAGCGCAGCGACCCGCTCCGTGGAGAATGCGCGACGATTCCTGCGACTGTTCGAGAAGCCGCTGGAATGCGTAGGAAGTCGCTGGAATTTACATAATTATTGACATATTGACATATGTATTGACAGCGGCCGTCGCGACTGCTCGAGCATCCTCGGACATTCCTGCGAAGGCTCGCGCAGTCGCACGGCTTCGTTTATGGAATGCGTTGTTATTACCATGGATACGCGGGCATGCGCCCGCATCGTTAGAGTTTCTCATGCGATAATAAGTCTTATTGTAATGAAAATAAAGTTGAAATTCTCATTCCACGGAGCGGGTCGCTGCGCTACGCCGCGCTGCGCTGCTCTTTTGGTGGGAATTGACCCTTAAACCCGACCGTAGAAAAGAACTTCGAACGTCACTCATATAGCGCAGAATCTTACACACAAGTAGTAAGCCTTGATATGCCTTGGTATACTACATTATTAGTCAATATAATTTCTTTAACTATGTGAGTAAATGACAACGTTTTGGTGTCAGCGGCGTTATAATCCTCAACATCAAACTTGGTAAGATTTTTTGTAGTGGAGGTACATAAATTCGCGCATCGCTTTTTCCAGGTAAAAAATTAAGCTGCAGAAAATCTTGCTAAGATAATGCCGGTAACTATACTGAACTGGGGTCGGCTTGACTTTGTGTAGTCAACGTTAATATTATGTCATAAAAAATGCACAGATACTAGTAACAGACACGAAGGCGGCTGCTGCTGCATGTTGTTGAGATTAAAATATTAACTTTACACTAATAAAAGTACTTAGTGATTTTCGATAGTAATAATTGGCGTTTCGGAGACAGACGGCTTATTTACTACTTTGAATTCAATTGTTTAATGGTTCGTCTGCAACTAAAAAGTGGACTATCAAACAAAACATATTTGTTACAATGTAAGAAGAGATACTATTCTTGGGAGTAAGTCAGGGTAAAGTCGCTTCTTAAGACGTTCACACAAGAAATGGAGAGGCATAATTCTATAACTGACTGACTTCTATGACAGCACACGATAAAACTCGAAATTTAAATTGCTTTAAATACCATACAACAAAACCGTAACGTGGAATTGCTTTCCGAAGGGGATCGCTTTTGAAAGATGATTTCCACTGGCAACATAATTTAAAATATAACCAAACCTCCCCTAATTTCGGAAAGTTGAAAACGAAATTTGTTCCGGTTTTCATTGATGAATACATTAATTACCTGGGCAAGTGTTGATTTTCGACTGAAGTTATATTTAATTTGACTGCAAACCCGTCCTGGTTGGTAATTAAGCCAGGAATGGCAGGTCAGTTAACAGAGGCCTGTCATTTTTAAACAGAGCTATTACAGGTAAAAATACCATCCCACCTACAGGGTAGGCACAGATTCTCTAGCGATAATACAACAATCGTCATTTTTTGGTATTTTTGAGTCGTTTTTAAATAACGGCAACAACAGAAGTGTAGGTGTTAGGATTAGAATTACACCTACTTCATCCGTTGATGTCGTAAGAGACAGCTAAGGAAATAGGATAAATGCGCTTTGAGCAGTATAAACAAACTGACACTATTATCATTTTATCTCTTTCATCTATTTACAAACCCTTAACTTTGCGAAAAGCGGCTAGAAAACGTCAAAAATAGTCTTGTTTGTCTGTGCTCTGCCTAATCCATATTTATCTGTAAAACATTTAATTTAAAAAATCAATGAAAGACTCACTTTATCCTCCTGACGACCAGCATCAAATTACGTGCAGTTCAAAATTAACTCTTAATGTCAATAGACAAAGTTACAAATGACTTTTATTTTATGTACTACGTATAGCACGCCAGTCGTCAGGAGGTTAAATGGATTTAGCAACCGTACCTATCAAAAGTCTCAGAACTTAACCAAATTCAAGGCCTCTTGAATAATTCCTACAAACTTTGAAATCTAATAATTAATTGAACTCAGCCTAATATCACTGCTTATCTGCGAGTAAAACATGGTAATGTTCTTGTTATCAGTGCTGCCGCGGCACAGATTAGCCCTTCGTTGGTATTAGACAATTTCGTTCCAAAATTGGGTTGAGGTCATTATTTTTCTTATCATCCTCTTATGGTACTTCCCCAATTACTGGAAATGGGCTGCGCTGTTTTACATACTGGCTGTTACAGACCCAGTGGATTATAGGGTTATTGTCCTCTGTTTCCCTTTGTGTGTTGTGAGTGTGGTAAATAGCACTTTTCTTTAGAGGCGACTAAGGTTTCTTAGTTTATCTTAGGCGTCAGGCTAGCAAACTGCGGCTGTCCCAAATCAAAACCTAGTAAGTCTCATTAGAGAAATTTTACAGGAGAGGCAAAAAACCATTTCGATAAAAAAATTCGCACATAGAAGTGTTTTTCATCCGAGACTTGTTTTGGATGTAAAGAAGTATAACTTGCCTTACAAGATGAAATAGTCAAAGTCTGTTTATGTTTATTTAAAACCTTTTTATGTGCCTTACTAACGAAAAATTACAAAAATTTGAGAGAAATGTTACTTTAATACCAATACAAAAATCTAGCAAGTCGCCTTACTATGATTTTGAATTGATTCTTTTTGTGGTTTGAACCTAGATTCTTGACATAATAAGCTAGCAAAACCAGAATTAGGGAAATTGATCAGGACTTTTATTCGTTTTTATAGAAAATTTATAATGTTGCAATCTAATATTAGGCAGGTAGGTAGGTACTTATCCTTATCTGGGAATTCTAAAAACCTCGAAAAGACTCAAGATTGACTCAACCAATCCTGAATAATTTTTAATTCAGTGATAAACATTAATTACTAGGATCATAATTAAACAATGAATAAATATAGAAAAAAGGAGTTTAATTATTAATCAACAATTAAGCATAATCAGGAATTAACCCGCCCCCGGTCTGGAGATCAATTGATTCATCATTGATCGGTAGTTGAGGCCACAAATCACATCTTGTTTCTGGTATGAGAGACAAAAGTTTTGAAATTATATTTTCTTTTTTTCGTGCTGGAATGCCTCGAGATTTTGATACTTCATTGGGAAGCTCTGTCACTTTGTAGGTTTTGGACAGGAAATCTAACTCTACAAATGGTTCGTTATATTGTCAAAGTAATCCATAGAAGTTTCATTGCTATATGAAATATTTTCGCAAAAATCATTTGTGTCTAAAAACCGAGAAATCATTCCGTTATCAAGGTCGGGAACATATTCTGGATCTGCAACTGAATCATCATCACTGAAATCGCTGGATTGCTTATTGTCTCTCCAAATACGCGGTATTTCTGAAAATTCATGCTGAGTGCAGAGAGTAGAAGGTTGAGCGCCAAAGTTAGTAGCATGCGGGGCAAAAGAGTTATTTTAACTTGAAGTAGTTTCTTATTATTGGATGCGATGTCGTTTGTTACAGTCGTGCTAGGACAAAAAACAAAATACACACATAGTCAGATTGGTTAGTCAAGCAACATAAAACTACATAAGTAAACCTAAGTTATAAGTACACATAGTTGAAATTGTCTGTTTTATATTCGAAGTATCTATGTCTCGTTGGCATAAGTATTGCTGACTGAATGATAGAACAATAAATTTCAAGTTGTTTACGACATCTTTACTATAATAAAAGTAAAGATCGCACAAAATATGTTAAAAAGCGGTTTAAAAGTGTTTGCACCTTCATCCATAACTTAAAAAAATAAAAACTGAAACACCCAGTACTACTCACAGGCTAAAAAAATACGAAATTACCTACCTTTTAAGAACAGCTGCCAAAATTCGACTCAATTGATCACTTTCGTTCATGATGAATGCGTCCACGCAGTAACGCATGCTACGACCAACAACAAACTTCAAGTTTGAACTCGTTCCCGATCCCTAATCGCAACAGGCGCGGGCGCGGACGCGGGCGTTTTGACCGTTAACGCCAACTTCACTCATTACCTATTGATTTGCTAGGTTTTATTACTAAAATATTTGAATTCCGCGTTCAATTCTTCGCCATTTTTCAATTCAAAAACCTAGTATGGGACTATTTTGGAATTTAAAAACCTAGTAAGTACCGTTTACAAATTCAAAATCCTAGTATATACCACATTTGCTAGGTTTCTAAGCTTGGAAATGTTACTTACTAGTTTTTTGAATTTGGTATTGGCAACTATAAAGTGCACTTGCTAGGTTCGATGGGTCTCATAACTTCGCTTCTAATTGTGATAGGAATACAGGTGTTTTTGCATTCGACGCAGCGCAAAATTTGGGGCAGATTCATCGAAAAAAAGGATTTTGCCAAAATATGTCCCTTGCTAGGTTTTGATTTGGGACAGCCGACTGTCACCATTATACTTCTTTTAATTTGGACCTGAAGTATTATGCTAAAAGTGTCTAAATAGCGTCAGGGGAGGTCCACTGCGCAGTTTAAGTTCACTCCCTGCGACACCTAAAGATCGGTGAACGATCTACGGCAAGTAGATAACGGTAGAAAAAAAGACAGCCATATTTTTTTATCTATTATTGAATATATTTTGTTCGGGAGTGTACTTTGTACCTACACGTAGTATTCTGCCTACCCCGCTAGGAATATGTATGCATGTATGTATTTTTTTCTAACTCTTATGTTATTTATTTTCTTAATTGGTCAACAACGCTGTACCTATTTGATTGTGTGTTTTTTTTAATTAATTAATTTTTTTGTTAATTATTATGATTTTTAATGACATTCTGATTTTACTGCCGTCCTTTTGGATCTTGGCATTATTTATTCCATTAAATCTTTCACGGCTTGTGAATTCATTATAATTACAATTTATTCAAATCGCCGACCTACTTTTGTTTTATCCTCCCCGATGTCAAACATTGTGCAAGAAAAGCAGCATCTCTTATTTTTCTTTCGTCGTCCTTTTTAACCCCCGACGCAAAAACGACGGGGTGTTATAAGTTTGACGTGTCTGTGTGTGTGTGTGTGTGTGTGTGTAAATGTGTATGTATCTGTCTGTGGCATCGTAGCTCCCAAACGGATGATCCGATTTTAATGCGGCTTTTTTTGTTTAAAAGTTATATCAGTCGGGAGTGTTCTTAGCTATGTTTGGTGGAAATCGGTTCAGGTCTTCAGGGTCATCAGGTCATTTGTTTGGTGCGATAAGAATGTTACACGTTCAGTAAACCCATTGGGTTGGGGCTCGTCGGGGGTGTTTTTAATTTTTAATTAAGGTTGGTTTTGATAAAGAAATTTAAAAGTCGAAGTAGCTGACCATGACGTTTTGCTACTAAGACCATACCGCACCTTCGGTGAAACAAGGGCACAATTGGTGAAAAATCCAAAAATTTGTTAAGTACACACAAACGTAGAGGTAATTTTTAACATACTTAATACCCTTTTTGGTTATGTTTACTTTATTATTGTAATCAAATAAAATTAATAGATAAACATTTTAGCGAGATTTAACTACGATTTTTATTATAGTTTCGGCCGCATTACAGCGACCGTGGTCATGAGCAGACACTTCAATTATAATTAATGTAATTTTTTGTTTGTTATGTAAAATCAAAAACACGTATTTAATTTTTTTGGTATTCTATCTGACAGACTAAACCGTTTTTTTAGTCATCTAATCAATTAGTTTTGGTGCCTGAACAAAAGAATAGGAGCGTCGGATATTTTAAGGGGCAGCGCAAACGACAGACTTTTGTGCGATCGAGTCTGCGGAGCAATAAAAACTCTGAATGGAAACTCTCTGCGCGCCATTCAGAGATTTTATTGCTCCGCAGACTCAATCGCACAAAAGTCTGTCGTCTGCGCTGCGCCTAAGACTTTAGAGTCTAGCTAGCCCTAGACACACAGTTTGATAGTCTAAGTTAGATTCGTATTAGTTTATTTTCTAATCATTTCAAGTTTAATTTGATTTGTTACCAAAAAAGATGGGGAAGTTTGTTATTTGCAAGACTAATTGCCTACGTTATAGACGTCCGACCAAAATGTATGTGTAATTAGCTGCTACTCTAGGGTAACTTTAATAAATCCTAACTGCGCTTGCTTTAACTTAGATTGGCTAACTTGGTAACAGTATTTTCTAGTAGGTTTACTGGGGCCGCATAAAACGCGAGAGCCTTGTGTGGGTTAATTTTGTTATGTTCCTTGCTAAAATTGTCTTGTAATTACACTCGCGTGGTTTGGGATTTGGAATTACAACTCTCCATCTCTTCCGTGGATGTCGGAAGAAGCGTTAAGAAAATAGGTCAAAGTATGCTTTGGGCAATAAGTTAGCATTATCTCAATTTTATACCTCTTTTGTCTACCAACACCGAACACCATTAATAGTAAAAATAATATAGAAATAAATGTAAATGTAACCATAACACCTCCTATAATCACGCCTGTCTTGTCAAACGGGGTAGACGGAGCATAAGCAACGTTAAAAAGCCTAAAACATGACTATTTCACGTTTAATAGCCACTTCTAGGATAATTTGGACATCAGAGCCAACAGGTCGTGTGTCCCATTTTTACGAAAATCACTTTTATTGAGAATCATTCTAAATTTTTTGTCCTCTTTCAGACCATCTAACCCATATATCGCTATCTCTTTTATTAACCAAGTTAGACCTGCTAAAAAAGGTCGGTTGTCCATAATACCTTAGAAGCAAAATGACTGATGTTTACTTATGATTTATTTTGGGTTTAAAAGAAAGGAAGAGGTAAAATGGTGTCAGGTTATAAGCCTATTGCTTATAGCCTGTTACGACATCCATGGGAGAAATATAGAGATAATCATAAAATGCTAAAAGAGACTAGGAAGCGTGAAATAGTCAGTTTTTTTATACCTATGTTGCGTGTCGCGTGCTCTTCCAACCCCAGTTGGAAACAAAGGCTTCATACATGTTTGCATATAACATAGTAGATACATTTGGAATAGTAAACAATAAAACATAAGCAAGTTCGATGAACCTTCCAAAACATAAGTTCCTAATCGTCGTTAATTTATTATAGCAATTGTGGGTCGTACAACAACAAATTGTTAATTTTACAACCTACATTATTTCCCCTAAAACATTAGACGGGATATCCTTGAACGGCCTGACCGCTAACACTCGGGTCAGCCGACCCCCATAAACCCATGGTGTCTTCATGCCCTGTATTTGTAAGACTGATATGGGTACTAGAGATGTTTATTGTAATGTATACATTACGAGCTCTAGCTCGCGGACTTGTAAGAGAGGCGGGTTTTCCGGAAGGAAAAAGTATTGCACCCTATTACAATTACTAATGTTGCCACTAGCTATGGAGAAAATAAACAGGAAGTTCACGGACATTCGTACACATCGTAACTAAAACATAGCAAAACCGAGGTCGAAATCATAAAAAAAGAGTAATACAATGTGTGAGAATCGTGAAAGTTTAAATCAGTACACGTGTGTACGCACATTAAATGGTAAAAATAACTACAAAAATAATCCCTGTAGCTTGTTTTCATTGATTCTCTACAATAACGCCGTCTCTTGCCACTTTTACTAACTTGTTAAGTTTCATTTTAGTTTAATTATTAGATGACGCTGCAAAAATCTACCTTCAAGGTAAATAAATTGAAAAATACTTTAGAAACACGAAACAATAACATTTGTTCGTATGTTTGCAGTTTAACAAGGATAATGAAGACGGAAGCTTAAAGAAAACATTGCCTTAGTTTTTCAGAAACAATAAATAGAAACGGCATGTTTGAAGTGAGATTTAAAGCGCAAAATCAAAAGAAACCTGCGAGCCACCTTTTGGAGCTCAACAGGAAGTTGAAAAAGTTTGTGTTTATTGAAAAAAATACTGCTTTTATTAAATCAAAGCCTTTGGTCTGACCTATAAATTCTTCAAGCAAGAGCTACATGGAAGCGACCTATACAATCCTATAGGTAAATCTCGATATCTAAGTGAGCTATAGCGATAATTATTCTTTACATTATAACCAACAAACACGATAATTCTCTGTCATCATCTCCTTTTTAACCGCAGAAAGAGACGTCAATAGTTTATCTCTATCTCTCTTAGTGGTTTTTAAGATATTATAACAGTTTATAATTAAAATAATTAGCCTGAACCAATGATTTACGATTTCAGCTTTGATCAATGCCGTTTCTCCCTTTCCCGATAGCCGGTTAAATAAACAAAAGTAAAAAATTAACAAAAATGCTCTGCCACATTAAACAGCCACCCAGTGACCAGAAAATTTATTTCAAGGAAAACATCTAAATTCCGAAGGCTCTATATTTTCAAACTATAAACCGACGAAACAAAGAAAAACCGATCAAAAAACAATATACAAGACCCTTTTGCACGAAATAAGAAAGGAACAAATAAAATTAATGCTAACGAGTAAAGAATGGCTTCCATGAAATAATTGTTTCCTTTCCCACAAAGGCGTCATTTCCTTGTCATTTCTCATCAACCATTCGAATAACATTGAAATACGTTGTCACTACGTGTATTAACGACTAGTTCTGTCCCTTTCACTCCAAAAGGGACCGAGAGGGATAAAGATTACCGCCGTAATTTACTAAAGCACCCAGACCCAAGTAGTTACAGTAGGAAATTACTTAATTATACCATTTTTGTATTGTTTTCTTTGTTCTCATGTAATAAGTAGCACCTAATGTTAACATTGCAAATACTTTAGCAAAAAAATACGACATAAATTTATTACAAGCATTAATTTTAATCGATTTTCACAAATTATTTTTCACTCTTGACTTGCACCTATTAAAGCTACGTACAAAGAAAATATTATATAAACCTGTTAATTTATCTTAACTTTATCTTGACTAATTAATAGGTACATACAAGGCAGAGTACACGAAACGTTACATAAACAAAACCATGACTATTTCACACTTACGTCTAGCAAATTTTTAGGTTTTGAGTTGGCATGTACCTATAATACTTGGTAACAAGTTGCTAGCCTGTCGTCTACAATATAGTCATAGTCATATTTATTTATTGCCTTATGTTGTACATAGATCTTACATAAATTATTGTATCAAACATAAACCCTGTTAGGGCACTGCAATATTACAAATCAAATAATTTTCTTACTTACTAAAACAACTTATATTATCTAAGTTTAAACATAAATGTTATTATTCTAAAAAATCGGTTATGCTGTAGTAGCATTTAGAAAGCAGAAATGACTTTAATTTACGGTTAAATAGAGAATCTTTTACTACTTCAACCAATATCCTTAGTCGCCTTTTACGACATCCATGGAAGAAATGGAGAGATATTATTCTAAACCCGATACTACACAGAATATTTATCATTGTGTAAAAAACGATTACAAGTTCAACAAACAATAGAAAAAGAAAAACACGACAACCAAGTTAAATTACATTTTCATTCATAATCTTCATTGGTTAAACGTCCCCACCAAAATGCGCTCATTAAAATGATTTCCGAATCAACCATCCAATCAGAACGCGGCAAATAGTGATTAATTACCCGTAACTCATCGTAATTCAGAATAAGGTTACGTATAATTTCGTGTAATCAGGAACTGACACTTTACGAGGTGTTTAATTAATTTTGAGCTTATTTTTGTTTCATCACTACTTACATAGTAACACTTTGACGATCCTTTTGTAAACTGCTTTTATATGACACAATTTTTGTGCCCGTTTATTTATTTAGAATTTTTACCCTATTTATAATTTTCACATTTCGAAAAACAAAGGTCCATTTAACTAGTCTAATTAATTTGTAGTAGTCTTATTGAAAGTACATAATAAGGTTATAACGAGGGATGTTTAATGGTAGCCATACACGATCCATTCTATCGTCCAATCGGCATGACGCTATCGATTGGATCAGTTAGAATGGACCGTGTGTGGGAGTGGATTGGCATGACAGTTAGAATTGATGGCATGATCGAATTTCGATTCTTTTGGCTTGATCAAATCGATTGGATACTGCCAATTGGACTGTGTATGGCTGTTGCCGATTGGCAGTTCAGTTCGAATAACAAATAGGAATAGCAAGGAAGAACAATGCGAAGGAGCAATATTTTAGCATACCCTGTTTACTTGATAAATGTGTTGTTCTCATTTTAAAATTTAAATTTTGTCTTAAATTAAAAAAAAATCATCAAAAAAATAAAATTGATCACAAATATGTACCTATATTGTGTTTATAACTACTAAACTACCAAGTATGGGTATACCTTTCTGCTGGAAAAAAATAATTTACTTTTTTTTGCTTCATTTTCATGCCCAAAACGGCTATAACATCGACGTCTGTCACCGGTGACGCCATGGCTGCAACTGAACGTCGCTGCCGATTGGACAGTTTAAACTGATGGTGTATGGTGTATATGGACGAACTGCAGATTGTATCAAGCTTCCAGTATCATGCCGATTGGACGATAGAATGGATCGTGTATGGCTACCAAAGGCAAGGGCAAGCAGGTAACGGTAGAAAGAGACAACAATATTTTTACGTTCGGGAATGGACCTTCAGGACAAAGTACTATTACCTATTCTGCGATAAACGTTGCAAAGAGCTTTCAATGCAAACTATAGCAATAGTTACTGTGAGCCAAGCGTAGGTGGAACCGCCACAACAAGATACAATTAAAAACATTATTCTTGGTGTGATTTTTTTGAAAATGCTCTGTAATTATGAACCGTATAATGTAGAAAACAACCCACAATTAGAAAAAAATAGGTACTGAATGTGTGAGCTATTACTAACGATCTCAAATACTCGTCCAATTTTCCTACTTTTTCAGTTTCTTTTAATGTCTTCTTCCAGATGTCCTTGAAATCCCCTACAAAACACAGTGATGAAACAATGACTAATTAAACAATGTTAATTTACAATTCAGACAGGCTCAACCCGAATTTAGGATCGTTCCCTCTCTAATGAGAATCGGGACACAGCCCTCGACACTGCATCATGGATTCCCTTTGTAAGATCAAGTTCACACCGACGTAACCATTTCACATAATGTCACGGTGAACAATGATGTGAACCCATCCACGTAACATTTCTAATCACTTCTAATTTTCGTGACTACTATTGTGTTTCAGATATTATTCACATTTATGATATAATTTTGAGTAAATAACTTCATTATGCAATTTTTTACTGTCATGAATCCAAAGCATTTTTATTCCAGAATTGTATAAGTTGCTATACTTCATTAAATTTTATTATGTTAAAAGTTTTTCTCGTAACTAATTTTAATAGGGTCTTTAAAGACACATAAGTTTCATTGTTTGTTGGTAGCTAAATAATTAAAAAAAAAACATTTACAATTGAAAACGCAACTGCTATATAAATCTACATACGAAATGCTAATAACCAAAAACTTTACAAAAATAACACCGAAATAATAATGACCGAATACCGGCCGATTTTATTATTCTGCACCTTCTAATATTTTCAATTCAATTTAAACACATACAAGACACCTCTTTTGAACTAGCAACACTGCTCTTACAGGCCCTACATGTTTTCAATAAGACTGTGCACAGGACATTTACGCTTAATGACTTTTAAAATAAACTAGCTTTTGCCCGCGGCTCCGCTCGCGTTAATTTCGGGGTAGCACAGAAGAGATAGCTCATCCCATATACCAATTTATAGCTTTCTACATATAAAATTGCGGTATTCTCCACAAACTTCCACCTATCACTTTAGTGAAATGGGGAGTTTTGAAGAGACAAAAAGTAGC
>BHDV01027365.1:0-29083 GCA_005406045.1 Adoxophyes honmai
GCGCTGCCGTCGAAAGTGTCACGATGGACTTTGATCCTCAACACAGTTATGACTTCATGATTGATTGACGTAAAGGATCTTTGCTTTTATTGAATGTTGTTATTAAGTCAGTGAACTCAAAATAAACCTCACAAAGCTTAGATAAAATGTGTAGACACAAACCGAACAAAATAAAAAACCAATGTTGGTACGTTAAACAAAATGGTGGAAACCGCGTTAAAACTTGTAGAAGTTTTTTATGTTAATTATTATGCAGACAGTTAGAAAATCTCCAGTAACAATTATACGAGAGTAACAAAAATAGACGAACTTCAAATTTAGTGAGTGTTAAAGTTAGATGTAGCCATTAAAAGTTCATCAAGACAATCAAAATGAATTAACAGCTTATCGGCTTACAATCGAACTATGATTTCCGGTTTAAGCATTTCACTTTGCATTACGGGATATTAATAATCCACAAGGTTTATTTTCTGCGTCGCCGCTTTTATCATTAAAATTTTAATGGCGTTTGGATTATTAATTGCCGATAGTATGTGGTGGCGAAGAACCGGAATTTCATCGGGAATATCGTTTTATTTCGTAGACTTGCCTATAAAGTGGGTATGTGAAAAGTGTAAGCCATTGTTCAGGGTTCAACCGTTGAACCAATAGAGACATTTCGTCATACAATTCACAAACACCTTGCGACACGCAAAATTCTCGATTTGATTTTTTTTCTCGATTCCGCATTTAAATTCCAATGCGTTAATAACTTCAAAATTCAAAAATTCAAAATTCAAAACTTTATTTATGCAAATAGGCTCCTAAGAGCACTTTTACACGTCATTTTTGAATCTACCAGCGCTTTGGAAAGACCATCATTGACAAGAAGAATGCGCCGCAAGAAACTTTATCAATATAAATAGAAATATTATCAAAGACATCACTGAAAACCCGAAAGCCCCCGTAATATAAACCGCATTTCATGCTTATTTCCGTTTCGTATAAACCGTTATCTCCCACTACATGCAACGCACAGCGCACCACGCGAGGCCCGCATGCGATGTCGACACCTTTTTATTTACATTGCATTCATGCCGTTTACTAGGGTGCAAACAAAAGCCGTAATAGTTCAAAATGGAATTAATGTGACTAGTTTTAATATTGTGTAAGTTTTTAATAATGAAGACTCATTGTTTAGTTACTTCAGTACGATCAGTGATAGGTAAATTAATAATCTCATTTTACGAGTCCTCGAGTTTTTTGTATAGGGTCTTGGAAAGACAAATTGTTAAGTAGGTAAATAGAACTTTTTACAGCACGTGACGTGATAAAATCTTCGACTATTACCACGTCCGGTAATGTTATTCTCTAATGTAACAAACTAAACTCGTCGCTGAGCGACAGGCGTAAAATTTACTGTCATATTGTATGGAAAATTTGACAACTCGACGTCGATCTCATCAACTAGTTTTGTTAGTAACGTCAGATAATATCAAATATTAGTATCAAATTTCGCTAATCATAATTTTTCTGTGCATGACCAAGCCGTTTGGCAAAAGCTCGTTTCTAATCTCGATTTGTAGGTATTTTCAAGAATATTTTTGCATTGGACGTGATTTTTTTTGTGGATCGAGACTTTCTTTCATCCCAAGCTCTCAAAAAACATTATCTTTCAAAATAAAACGAGAAATCTATTTACGAAATATCAACAAGCCGCTTTGAAGAAAATTGACCCTTTCATGATAGAGCGCGGCTTCCTCAAATTTAATCCCATATCGAATTTCAACAAGACTGGACTAATAGTTTATCTACACTTTAGCAGTACAGTAATACAAAATTATTTAGAACTTTTTAACTTAGTTATCATTACAATATTACTATGAAAAAACCCTCGGGTCGAGATTAGTCCAAGAAGTAAAAACAAAACAATACAAGAAAATAATGTCCTGTAATAGCTGATTCCCTTCCGTCGCAAAACATCATAAAAATAAGAGTACTTATGTGGTGATATTCTGAAGTTTGTGCGAGCAGAGCGTTTCAGTGCAGACAAAGTTAAGTCAAGTTTAATTACTTAGTAGTCAGTACTACTTAGCTCAGAAAAGTAAAATATAGAACAATCACAAACGTAGCCAAAACGTTTACACTTCAAAACGAATTTCAGCCGAAAAACTCACAAAAGTTTGACAACCTTTATCCCTACCTACATTTCAAAAATGCACGATGCCGCCGACTCCAAACGGAGCCAGTGTGCCATACAAATCCACAAACCGGGTGGCTGACGACTCCTAAACTGCCGCAAACTGGTTAAAACTAGATGGCCTGTATCGAACTGTCAAGTAGATTTATTCAGGAATAAACCACGTTCCTTACATTTTAAAGTGGAATATTGGCTGAGCTTACTACGTTGAGGCTGTGTTTTAAAAATTGAACTTTAACTCGAGATTTTATGACTGAAATTTGGATGTGGGGTTGTGGAATTTTGCGTGACATGCCTTGCAGTTTGCGCCCGCCTGCCAAACTATTGGGAACATTTTCGGTGACATAGATTCTGCAGTTAACTTTGTGGAAATAGTTTCGTTTGACGAGACGAGTCTGCGTCAAAGCATAGTGGCAAGCACCTTAGTTTATAGTGTTGAAAGTGGCTAATTTCGCCGCAGGCACTTCAATGGCTGCTTATGGAGCAAGTTTAAGAGAGTAAACACAGCAAAACTATTACACTTATTAGCTACAAAGCACTTCCTCTTTATTAAACAAGTTGTTATTAAGTACATAATTAAATCTGTCTCAAAGGCTGCTGATTCGATTTCGATCCAATTTGGTATTGACATAGCTTGAGGTCCGACAAAAGACATACTTAGCCTACTATTTTATATTGAAAATAAACATAGTTCTTGTGGAATAGGAATTTACGCAGAAAGAGTTGTTGGCAACAGATAGTAAAATAATGAAAACTTAATACGGTTGTTCTTTGCTCTGTAATCTGGGTGGCACTGATTATTGAAGGAGTGTTAATGTTAAATTTCACGATAATTATTATCTGTGTTAATAGGTTCAAAGACCTCCCGTAACACCTTGCATTCGAGGACCCGACCTTGGGTCGTACATTTAAACGGTATTGTTCATCGTTGTATTCTACAGTTTGGCCACCCCAAACACGTTTCAACAGTCTGGCTTCAATTGGCCAACCACCAACTACTTTCTTCAGTAAACTTTTGACTTACTGTTCCATAATTACCTTTTGTACCGAACAGTTCCGCAATTTTTTATTTAGTTCTGCCTTGCGGACGCCGTGCGGAAAATCGTAAATCACTCGTTTACTCAGATAATCCAAAAAAGCGTATATCCATTTATATTTTATATCTTAAGGCGACGAGGGGTTTTCCAAATAAATCACTGGGTTGCGTATAAAAATTGTTGTTTTAAATTTACCTATTAGTTTGTTACAATGATTTGTGTAGGATAGGTAGGTGTGTGCGTGCCCACGGTTAAAAACGGGTTTGAATTTATTTGAAATAGTTTTAGTTTTTACACAAAGTATGATATCAGTAACTGATAGTTGTTGGCAAGCAACGTATATTATGTAGGTACCTATTAGGTATAGTGTTTGTCACCATATTATTATAATTCAAAATATGTTTAGTTTTGTGATTGTGTTGTTTTCGTTCAACTATCAAAAATAACTTTTGTCAAGTAAAGAAACCGATAATAACGTTTCAGGCATAAACAAGCTGGAAAGCAATATCCTTAACCTTTTTCTTCAATTCCGTTAAGAACGATCGCTATGAACTTTAACTTTACACATATAAATATCATTTAAATAAGGTCTGTCATTTACAAGTTACGATACGTACAGGCTCAATCAAAATCATACACACGCACAACGCACATGACACACAAACTTAAATCCCTTCTTAGTCTTCCTGTACACTTCTTTTTATGTCTAAAAACGATTTAAGACTATTTTTCAATCAATTTGGCTTTTTGTAACTAATCGAAATAGCACGATATGATTACGATTCCCAGAACCGACACTCAAGTTATTTTAAGCCATTCGACACATGCCCTTAAACTTTTTTACTTTACATTTTGTTTAGGTCCGTAACTCCTTTATGCTCGACCCAAAACTGTCTCCAGACACGACAAAATAATGCAATCGTGAGAACGCACAGTTAGCCCGTAATGGAATTGCTTTGGTAGGCGTTTGTTTTTGCCTACATATTTATGTTGAAAAAATTAATAAGGAAAGAGGCACAATTTGCACGCGAAAATTCTTCGCAACGCCACGTTAAGTGGGAAAGTAAACCAAAAATCATTTTCAAAACAACATAAATAGATTACATTAAGAATTAACAGCAATTAAGAATATAATTACGTTAAACACAACGGTCAAAATTGTTTCAAAATTGCTAGAATCTACTGAATCAAATTCAAAATTGAAAGATTTTTTTGTACAGACTACAAAGAATGGATTCTATTTTTCTTTTCTATTTTTAAAATGTAGTGTAATATTAGTGTTCTTTTCGAACAACAGTCAGTGTTTACTGTATTACAGTTTCATACTGCCATAGTCAGTATATTTTAAGTAAAAGTTAGGTATTACTGTTGATATTTGTAGGTGTTTTGACACCTTTGCGGAAAAGAAAATAGAAAAAAGTAAACAGAAAGAAATGACACTCGTAGTAAATACGAATTTCTTTGATCTATTTCATTAGAATTTTAAAATTAAGCTGAAACTCGTAACCTGTATAGTGCTTGATTTTTTCTCCACTCTTGTGACTCATGATAAGCCACCATTACAAAAAATATCGAGGTGAACGTTCGCATAACACAGGGCGCTTTCATAATCAGTTTCAGAACCCCACAATTAGTTCTTGTTAACATATATTAATATGATAATTACTTTGACCAAAGCTCGTGAACTAAAAACAGAATTATCACCCTACTACATCAACTTGTTTCATATATTAACTTTCTAGCATACTTGATAAAGTGACAAGGTACTTAAAAGGTCAACGACGTCAAGGTCTGGGAATGTCAAAGTTTTTAAGGTCGAGGTGACGTGTCTTCAGTGGAAGACATAAATATAGTGGTTAGTGGTTATTTTAGAATGTCTATTAGTTTAATACCACTTAGACGCGACATTTGAAGTGACTTCAATTATCCTTGCGTTCTGTTTATTCGTTCCTAAAATAAAACTGTAATATAAATGGCTGTTAAAACACAGCCCAAGCAGAAAACTGTGCCTGTGCTGGTATCACACTAATATCACAAGGGCCAGTGTGTGAGTGGGTATGTTTGTTAGAACAAATTTTCAGGGTTTCGTCCGCAAATGATGATAACGAGACTCTATTACTAAGACTGTGCTGTCTGTCCGCTTTTAAATAATTCTCTTCAGAAATAATGTACAACAAATAGTTTCGTTCCTAATCCACAGACCATTCCCAGCTTCCAACGTCAACCTGTTTCATTTAAGCCTCTGTCACTTCGTGAAAACGGGTTGCCCCTCAATACATTTTTGTGTCCCGATGAGCTGGTGCGAATGCAAATGGTGGCCCGGCCGAGCTGACGTCCTGCCCTAGTCTGGGGTCGTGACGCGATGCAGGGCTGACAAAAACCGTGAAAATTTTGTTTGAAACCCGACAAGTGATAGCATGACTAACAAAATTATTGCTTGGAAATTCTTCTGGTTACAACTTGAGCATCTGAGGATCACTGGAAAACTTGTCAATTAATTATTGAATAAAACGCATACCACATTTTGTGTTATCCCAAAATGTTCGGGCTTGTCGACGGCTTATTTCTCTTATCTAAATTCATAAATACATACATGCTCGTCGATTTTGGGTAGGTACTCTTGAACTGATCTGTTTCTAAAACGTCCCCGCTTTGGTTACGGAACTAACAGACGGATACTGTAATCGTAGTTTAATGTTCAACATAGGACACAGTGCACACGCACACACAAGTCGCAACACAGCACAAGTGGCCAAACTCATCCATCATTCCTCTAGTATTTAAGAAAACAATGGCAGTTGGCACCCCTCAGCCCACAAAGACTGTTTGCTTAGGCCGGGCGCACACGGCATGCAAATCAGGGGTACGGCGACGTGTGAACGAGGCCTTACGGTACCTGGTATGCGGCTTACCTGTAAAGAAAATAAATGGTCATTAGAATAACATTTCCGTACGCACCAGCGGTTTCTGGGTAGTTTCAAAGAGGTAAGTGGAATACCAAGATGTAGAGTCATCTTCTAGATCTTTTTTATATTTTGTATCCTGTTTACTGTTTATTTGTTTATAAGTCAAGTTAGTCAAAAGTGAAGAATAGTCGGGTTTTAAAAAGGTTGTTCAACTTCAACTTATCATTTGCATATTTGCAATCGTTTTCTGTGACACTGACTTTATTGTAATCGATCAAGAAATTTTAGAAAACGTTTGAAGTTTTAATGAAACTTAAATTTCCCCAAGTACCTACTGGCAGCCAACGCTGGTTTTGCTATATGTACCTGTATGCGTAACTTCATTGCTTCATTTCTTTTTCCCTTAAAATTGTATTAGGCATAACTACCACCGCATCCGGGAGAGCGTGGTAGTTAATTGAAGCTCTCTTCCATCTCACCCTCTTAAGAAGGAAGTTTACACCTAAACCAAGCCGGTAACCTTCACCGGATATCGGTTCCTTATGACTAGTTACATTAACTTAATTACCACTATAATTAAATCCATAATTTTATTGCCAAACCGCAGCCGTATGTGGCCGGGACTTGAGCTTTGATTAAAACCCACTGAGTTATTACCCGTAGCACTCGTAAAGCCGGCATTAAACTGGGTTAGTGACCCCGCAGTTATAGTGCCTGGGTATATAACCAGGGGTTTAAAGCACAGCATTTTTATTAAGTCATGCGGTTTATAGCATGAGGTTTTCGAAAGGATAATCTAGGTGGTCTGTTATTAGAGCACTCTAAAGAATAAACGAGTTGATAATTTTATAACTACATATAGAGCATAGGTACACCTAAAGAAATGGCTGCGCTGTCTTGTGATGTGACAATCTGGAGTGGACAATCTTGGCTTCTGTTGTATGTACATCTAATACGTCACGGCATGAGTCGAATTGCGGGCAATATTATAATACTGCAGCTGTCACTATCTCACTAGAAAAGTCGGCAATCTCATGTGCAACTTAACTCTTGAGCTGCCAGGAAACTCCTGGCGCCACGCTGTTTGGGCTAAGTAAGATTCATGCGATGAAATTCCTTTTTTTTTCGGGTTCAGCACATTATAATGTATAAAGAAAACTCCGGTTAAGTCGTGCTCAACACCAGTTACCAGCAACTGAGCAGCCCCAAGTTGTGGCCAAATCAAAATTATTTACCAAATGCGACCATAATGAGCGTTAAAGTGATTTCACCGACGTGGGACGAGACGAGGCGAGGCAGGAATATAAACTTGGATGACACTATTTCCATCGAAGATGAACATTACAAGGCGAGGATTGAAGTTTTGTCATATTAATTTCGATTTCCGTCTCTTCGTCTAGTCTTGTTTTGTCGATTGTAAAACTATAAGAATTTTCTTTCTCATCACTATAGGTAGATATTGTATTTCGATATAAAGTCGTGAGTGTCGATAAAACAGATGTTTTATTTCACTATGAGTGAGTCTCACGGTAGTTAAAGAGTGTGTTTGAAATATGTATGTATCTATTTTCAATATTTATTTAAACTTTTTAACAAGTTTTTAACCATATTCTGTGTGGATCATGTGATGTCCACTATAATCTGGTGGAGGTTATATATGTTATAACTCTAGAAATGAAACAATACTTTCTATTTACTTCGGCGATACACGTCCGCTCGCCGCCCGACCACTCTGTTAGTGTCGTGTGTGGGGAGCGAACAGATCGCAGATGCTTCGTTTATTTATATGTATACATCACAGATCAGATAAAAAAACTAAAAACCTCGAAAAAGATTTCTTTTTTTAAATTAAACGGTTTTATGTGCATTAATTTTATTAAACTACAATAAAACCGTGGGGCAAGTCAAATGTCTACAAGTGTCGATTAAAATGTTCGTTTTGTAACGTCGTGAGCAGGGCCCGTAATCTTCATGCCGTTGACGTCAAATTGACGTCACGCTCCTTAATGGGTGATCCCAAATAGTTTGATTGTAAAATATTATCATCAGTCGTCAAACATTTTAATCGTGTTTTTGTTTTTGTAATTGTATTTTTGTGTACATAACAAACAAAAATACGATTACAAAACAGAAGGATTTTTATGAATATTGCATTACGTATGAACGCAAAGATGACTTAGATTTTCTTTGCATGGGAATTAATGCAAGAAGTATGGCGTGCTTGACGTTAGAGAGGAACTCTGTTTTCTACGTAATTACTGAAATGTGGTAACAATACCATTTAATAAAATGTATGTTTAAAACAAATCAAATAGTTTCATTTACGTTTCACGTATCAAGTAGCTATTGTTTGTTCCATTCATTTGTACATGATTAAAATGATTGACAACTAATGATTAATAATTTACAATCAAACTATTTGGGATCACCCTTTAAGGAGCGTGATGTCATTTTTGTGTCAACAGCATGAAAGTTACGGGCCCTGGTCATGAGATAATAGGAACATTGGCTCTCAACGATCGACGATTGTAGAAATTTGACGTGCCCCAAGGTTTTATTTTAATCTAATCAATGCATATATAATAAAAATACTGTTTAACTTATATTTTTTATTGCATTATACAGCTTACTTTTATGAAAATCAATGGGATATGTTCGCCTTTGTACTTATGTTTTGTTTTGTTTGTTATTTTCTCATGTTTGTTTTGTACAATACACACATACCTACAACAAAATCAAAAATTTTACTTATGCTAATAAGCCGTAAGGAGCTCTTTTGCTCGTCTTAAGTCTACCAGCGCGTGTATCTTATTTTCTTATACCGAACATATCTTGCCAAAAACGAAGATTGTGATTTGATATACGCTTATCTATAAAATTCATTATTAAATCACGTGATACCCTAGACTAACCAGCAAGATTGCGTAGTTGAGAGAGGTTAACAAACGTTTCGCGAATAATTAACCCTTTGCAAAATCCGCTAAATAAAGGTCAAGAAAAATGATTTATCTTAGAGAATTAGTTTGAAAGTAACCCGATAGTATCTCCGTGATGGATGCCTGCTAATGACCACTTGACGTGCCAAACTAAGCTTTTGTTTTAGGCTATTAGTGCAACAAAGAAGTTAGGTTTCATATTGTTAAATTGTGTTAGTTGATATGCAAAGGTAGGCGGAGAGTAGATTTTTACGTTTGAACTGGTCACTTGATTATGGCCTACAATTTGTTTTCTGTCTTGTGATACTTGAATGTGGTATAGTATAAGATAGTATTATTCTTCCGGAATTTCACAGTAGGTAAGTAATCTCTGGGAAAAGGTTAGTGTATTGCGGGCGATGGGCTAGCAACCTATCACCGCAATATCACGTTTAACCATCTGGTTACCCTGAATTTGCTAAACGTGGCACTGGGTTTTTGAATTCATGTGCTCTGCCTACCCCTCATGGGAATACGGGCGTGAGAATATGTATGGTAAGTGATTTATTTATTAAACAGCTATCCCGATTTCCTACCTATACCTTACTTGGGATAGTATTTGTCTGGCATACCAAAACTCCAGGATATTAGAAACTGATCCGTTTTGTTTAAAATTAACATGATTTTGATCAATATTTCTAGCGCAATTAAGCTTTTGGAGGTATTGTTTGCAAGGGAAATTATTACTAGATTTTTAATTGTTAAAAATGCTGCATTATTAATTGATTTCTGAGAAACAAAATAATAATATAATTCAATCTCGAGTTAGAAAGTTTTCCTATTCATTTGGTAGTTTTGCCAACATAAAAGGTAAGGGTTTGTGTTGTGTTTCATTTTCAATAATGATGTTATCTACAAAAGCAAGATTCACAATAACTATTAAACTAAGTATTCCAGAGCGCCATCGTAAACCATTCTTTGAACGTACCATAAATACCATTCCTAGAACACAATATCCAACATCACCAAAATATATGACATCGCATATCATACTTATCATTCTAAACGAAATCCAAGCTTACTACGCAGAAGGTTATAATATAATATATGTAGAATTCAGGATAACCTGTCTAAAAGGGCTGTAAAGTTTTGTTTAGTTTCACCTGTCCATGTTTGTTTATCTACACTATCTACACTAATCTACACTAATATTATAAAGAGGAAAACTTTGTTTGTTTGTTTATTTGGTTCTAATGAATAGGCTCAGTAACTACTAGACCGTTTTTAAAAATTCCACATTATCCACGAGTAACATAGGCTAAATTTTATTTTGAAAAAAAAAAGGATTCTGTTAAATATTTAAGTTTAGATATCTACATCTATACTAATATTATAAAGAGGAAAACTTTGTTTGCTTGTAATGAATAGGTTCAGAAACCTACGACCCCAAAATCCGAAATTTACGCGAACGAAGTCGCGGGCGGAAAGCTAGTTTATCCGTACCAATATATAAATGCAAAAGTGTGTTTGTTTGTTTGTTTGTCCGTCTTTCACGGCTAAACGGAGCGATGGATTGACGTGATTTTTTAGGTAGAATATAGTTTAAGGCATGGAGAGTGACATACTAGGCTACATTTTGTCTCTTCGAAACCCCCCATTTCCCTAAAGTGAGGAGTGGAAGTTTTTAATGTAAAAAGCTATAAAATTGGTATGTGTGCTATCTCTTCTGTGATACCCCGAATTTAACGCGAGCGGAGCCGCGGGCAAAAGCTAGTTTATAATATAATCAAGTCAAATTTTATAATTTTCCCGGTTCTTAATTGGGCTTATTTTGTATACTTGTGTAAGTCGGATGCCAACATTTATTCCCAAATGGCATGTCGTAAGAGGCGACTAAGGAAATAGGTGTATGTATGCTTTAGGCGACAGTCAAGCAACCTGTCACTATTATAGTTACCTCTTATATCTGTTGTCAACCTAAAATTATGTTACAGGTGGCTGCGACGCGTGGAATAGTCATAGTCATGGTTTTGTCTATATCACGTTTCTTTAGAGGTTACTCTCGAAAAAGTAACATTATTGACCGCTATGTCTGTGCATTTTACATTTTAGTCATGCTATTTAGTATTAATTTAAATTAAGCGCACAATATTATGTAATGTACTAAATTTGATACTTGGATTAATGCTGTATTGCTTAACATCGCGTCGTAAACAAGCTTAAAACATACTAACGAAAAGTTATACTGAAACAAATGCATGAAGATTAAAATATTTACGTATAAGGCATATTCCGAAAACCACGAGTAAAATGTAAAAGGCGAAAATTTAAAACACTTAATTTTTTCTCGTGGGAATACAGGCGTGAGAATATGTATGTGTGTATGTATGTAAGTTTTTTCAAACTGTTGATAAATGAAGATCCATTAAGTAAAATTAAACACAACTTATAAAACACATTACTTATTACAGCCGAACATTAGCTTCCTTAAAAGTTACGCTTCAAAAATCTTCAATAAAACGGCTTTCTTCGTCGGCCATTTTGAATTCCCGACCTTAACATTAGGTATATGATCGTGAAAGTAAGGTCAACAACCCCGACCCAGGAGGAAGTGTAAGTATTCCAGATTTAGTTTCTAAAGTCGAGATTAAAACTTGATGGTTGTTCCCTTTTCCAGAATGTTCTCGGCCAAGTTTTCGAGATTTTATGGATTTACTAATACGTGTCTGGATTTGTGAAATTTCATAAAGTGCTTAAGTACTTGTAAGATGAAGGTAGTCAAGGTTTCCGCTTCAGTGAAGTTTGAAAGATTCTCATCTCTCACCTTGTTTTTTGACAATGCTGAATTTTTCCACAGTTCGAATATATCAAAGACGAATTAACAATGAAATATCCTGACATAAATTTTAGTACTCTCACATTTAAAATACATATTTTCAAACAAAAAATATCATGCCCTTAAAAATAATTTAGTTTAGTCAAAAAACCCCGAATCACCTATGGGCTAGAGGTAGCCATCACACTGGGAATGAATAAAATTAATTATTTAATTAATTTAATAAGGTGAATAATTATGGGCGATAGGCTAGCAACCCTAGCATTCTACCTGCGAACTTAAAACCTAAAAATATTTTTTTGAAGTGGCCACGAAACGTGTAAAAATTTGTAAATAACAGACGTGATGTATGTATTTTTTTTTTGCAAAGTGTATAAATTCATCCATTGAATAATGTTTAAAGATTTTGTCCGGTCTCTGTTTATAAGTGAGATATTGTAGACGAAAATATCAGTGACAAGTTTTGTGTTTTTTGTACGAACTATTTTGAACACAGCCAACACAGGCTATCGCTTTTTGTTAGCACGCTTGTATAGCCCAGCAACGCGGTGATTGTAGCCACAAAGCCTCATGCAAAATGTATTAAACATCCTGCCGTAACAGTTAAAGTAGCGTGATCGTAAATCGTGGTTAATTGAATGAAAAATCGCAGGCATTGCGATACCGCTGGGTTGCGATGACTTACATGGTGGCAAGTCACGCTACTGCTGGCATGGTTAACTAAAAGGAACGTGACAATAACTCTACGGTTGTTATTTTACAGTACACCGGCTTTATGACCATTTTTTTCAGACGACATCCGTACCAATATATAAATGTGAAAGTGTGTTTGTTTGTTTGTTTGTTTGTTTGTCCGTCTTTCACGGCTAAACGGAGCGATGGATTGACGTGATTTTTTAGGTAGAGATAGTTTATGGCTCGGAGAGTGACATAGGCTACTTTTTATCCCGGAAAAAATTGATGTTCCCGAGGGAAAACAAAAATATAGTTTGCTTGATAGATCGATAACGATCGATGATAGATCGATATCAATCGATAACCGATCGATAGATGATGGATCGATGACGCCGTGTGTCGTTTGAAACGAGAAGTTTTCTTATAGTTGTGGTTTATACCGCAATATAACCGAGTTCCACGCGGGCGGAGCCGCGGGCGGAAAGCTAGTACCGATATAAGATTAATCATCATTCATCAACGTGATTATCAGTCGAAGTGCGATTATTGTGTAGCCTTCTCTGTAGATTTTTAGTTACTTAAGTCGGCGTCCTGCATCCGCTGTTTCAACCAGGCCATCCCGTCAATCTCATTGGTGGATGTCTTCATGCTGCACATATACCTATAGTTTTACGGTCTTCCGTACTGTATGGCCTGTCCAACGTGTCCAACTGTAATACAAGTATGTTGCTGTAAGCCTAGATAATTTTAAGCACTTGAATCCAGGTTATGTTATGAGTTTACGAGTAACACTCACGTGATTTACCTTTTCGAGCTTTATTATTCCTAAAAATAATTGTAAATTATAATCTTAAAGTAATAACGCATAATTACTTTGTATTGTTTCACCAGATATTTAATTTTATTCAACGGTAGATTTTTTTTATGCCACAATTTCCTGCCAGTTACACGATTTATAACTTTGGGTTATCGGGGGACAAACGGGGTAAGCTAAACAAAACCGTTTAAGAATAAAAACACAGCGAGTAAACTTAAGGTTAAAAACCTTTTCATACGTCGCGGTTTTCTATGTATCTGTTTTTTACAACTCCTTCCCAATTTTTCTACTATCTATCTCTTTTAAAGAGAGCAAAATAAGGCAAACTTGCAACGCAATAAAGCAGTCCATGCAAACAATGTGTGCCAGTTGTCCGGAGTTACCTATTCCCGGACTTATTTATCCCCTTCCCGGAACTTTGCAGATGCAATCTGCATTTAACGGTGTAAGCGATTTAAAGTAAAACTAGTGTAGTATTGCGACGTTCCGTGCTCAAAAGACAGCCAATACGAAGTTGGGATTGCTAACATTTTGTGTCTATAAGACTATTGAAATTCCAATAACTAAATACTTAGCTTACGACATCAGGCGTTGTTAGGCTTCAGTTCGTAAATAATAAAAAAACGGTACTCTAAAACTAAAACTCCGCTGTACAGTCACGAACAGGGATTGTTGAGCCACTTGCCCCTTTTCGCAATTTAGACGTGTAATCAATGACCGAAGTGACTAACAGATGTTATCTATTGGATTAGTATTACACGACCAATTTACAAACATAGGTAAGTGGCTCAACAATCCCTGTTCGCGATGGTACATCTATTTGTCCGTCTGCCAGTTCGTACGTTTGTCATCCGACTGAATCACACGAACTTTGATAAACAAGAAGTTTATATTTTCACAGACGATGTAATTATTTTGACGCCGCATGCAAATACTAAATGAAAACCTTTTTTGCTCGATAACGACTGATATACCTATAGATATAATATATAATAGATACAAAAAGTTATAATAATTCATTTGCGAGTCCAAGTCGCACGTAGCCGCGGTAGGCGCACATGACTCATTACGTAGACAAAACCATGACTACACGTTTTAAAAGCCTAAAATATACCTTAACCTATTTTCCTTAGTCTCTACCTACGACATCCTCGGAAGAAATGAAGTGGTCTTATTTTTAGCTCGGCACCACACGGTTAGCCTAATGTTACCGTGGGACTAAAGTTAAGGTAGGCAAGTTCATTCATCCGCAAACTTCGTTTGCAAATACCGTTAATTGGAATAAACTTTTTACTTCTTACTCAATATTATAATTAATGAAGCCTTAATATACATTAAATCAGCTTCAATAGGCAATTTATCAAAGTATCTGAAATGCTAAATGTAATATTCGGTGCATGAATCAATTTGAATTTTGATGAAAGTGTGATGATATAAATGTTGCTCGTATTTCATTAAAAATTGAATAAAAAATATTTTATTTATGTTTAATTTGAAAACATTGTTTTAAAACATGATAAACGGGTGACATCGTTAACATTAACGTGGTAAGCTGTTTGAGTCTTTATTACACATGAACAATTACAGACACGAACAGAAGCGAACTCATCCTCGAGGGAATCTCTGCGAGTAAACCTTCAGTATTTCGAGAATATTTTAACAATGGCCTCCTTAAATAGACCACAACAACAACCGACTAAAGCAAATATAAACAAGTGATAGACGCATAATTAAGTCGACTAGTATACTACAAATCCTAATTAGATTCCAACATACGTCTAAAAAGTGTTGTCATTATAATGACATATTAGGTGATCGGTAAATTTTCACTTCTGTAAATGTTATAGATAGCTGTTTATTTTATTTATAATATTAAAGACAATATTTAATTTTCCTTCTTAAATAAATAATCTTATTTAAATACTCGTCGCGAAAAAAGATACTTAATTAAATTGTTTTAAAGGAGAAAAGTTTATATTACACAGGCAATAACTCAGGGTTTGACAACATTTGGTATCAATTAATACTCTTATAATGTGCGATTACATTTTTAAGAAGAAAAAAAAAAACAATTATATTTTTACGTACGTCTTCAAAACTTGACAACTGAGCGTGTGTGACCTTTATGGTGGACATTGTCAAGAAGCTTATACGAAGCTTATATAAGCTTCTTGGACATGGTGGATCCTGTGGTGGCCATAACATCTACATTGTCAATTCTCACTTCATTCGACATCTGACTTTTTGGCGAAGGAAAACATGTATTATTATGTAAACCTAACCTAACCAAACCTAACCATCACTGGGCCAGCATGAGGATTATAGCCCAATCTCTCTCATGCTTGATAGGAGGTGTGTGCCCAGCTGTGGGACGCATATTATAGGCAGAATTAATATTATTTGTAAGCTAAATGTGTAAGCTTGTAATGTTTTATAGTCAATCACAGTAAAACTATTTAACTGGTTACGTTACCCTAGTATATGTAAACTATCCATGTGCAACACATTAACATAGAGAATACTTTGTTTATCGGATATGGGTTTTATGTGTGAAAATTCAGTGTTATTAGGATAATTGCCAAATGCACTCGCTAAAGCTAGCATAATGACCTTACCGAACCAAGACCTGTTAGGTGATGAATGCATAGAAAACATTTATTAAAATTAGGATGACCTTTACAACATAATAAAATTATTATAACATAATAAAATTATTGTAATGTAATTATAACATAATAAAATTATTGTATCAAAAGGTTGGTTTTCCCTGAAACGTCACAATGATGATGACACGTGTCACTTTGACAATCTGCCATCTTTGGTAGTTTTTTTGACGTATGTTGGAATCTAATTAGGATTTGTAGTATAGTTAACCTTTGACAGCCTTTGCGTGGAAACTAGTAAAACTTAAAATATTGGCTAAAATGACTGTACGTAAAATAACTGGATCAAAATGCTTCACATACGCGCCACATCCTCTTGCTAATGATAATGACCATGGAATACCCTACACCATTGTGACATATTCACCTAAGATGGAGGTGTTCCCGGTGTTATGCCCGGTCTACTTTAAGTTTAGTGTAAAGAACCAATAATATACCAAATAAAAATGAACCTTCAAAAAAGCGCACACCGATTTCCATTAAAGGAAAACCGACAATCAATTGTTCCCTAACTTTGTCGGACATATCATTAGCCACGATGTTCGGCGCCTCCTCACAGCGGCCCGCGGACAGAACCGCTGCTATTATGTAAATGCGATCCGAAGCATTCACACCACGTAGGGATGGGGCACTATTATTAGTAAACAGAAAAACGGTGTTTAGTATTTTTTAAATTCTGATGGACGGTAGGCCAAATAGCACATCATCATGCATGAGAAGAGCGTGAGCGACATAGCTTAGATGTCACTTTCTAACTAGGCAGTCAGATAATATATTAGATATAGAAAAGTTTGTCTCGCGCGTGACAACACGCGGGTCTCATACTAAAATACTCAAATAGACTTCGATGCTCCAAAAGGAGGCCTTCCTCAAGACAAGCACATCTCATGCTACTGTGGACTCTGCTCAAACTCAAATAGCTTTTGGCCGTTTCTAGCATATTTTTAGCTTTTAAGTTTGCAGGCATAAGTGACAGGTTGCTGCTGACCTGTCTAAACATTACATCACTCAGGTTGGTTCAGTTGGTTCCTAATAAAGCACTATCGAAATGCGTAATAAATGACCGATTGAAACTCGCTTAGGTGGTTAGTTATCCACTGTACAAGAAATGTTAAAAATAATGAATCTTTTACCGGTAGGATACCGATTTAACGCGTGTTCCCATCCCTATAACCAAGTCCCGGGGTCTATAGAACGACGTGTTAGCCATAGATAACATTCTTGGGGCATCCTAACGCAGGGTCAGGCCGATATTGGGGCAAAGCCGGCGTGGGGTAATGTGTGGGGTAATTTGCAGCCGTTCTGGGACCGCGAGTAATTCTTTGAACTGCAATCGGACGAGGTCAGGGCACATTTGATTGTTCACTGTTAAAGTGTTGATTCGAGTTTAACGCAATCACAGTCAGCAGTTATTGTATAAAAATATAAATGAGATTAACAGTCATCGAATATTTTGGTCCTGTGTGGAGTTGAAATAGAACAACACCTCTCCGTTTTTTTCGTGGATATCGTAACTGGCCACTAAGTAAATAGGTTTAGATAGGTATGGTTTAAGCGACAGGCTAGCACCCTAAATTGATGTTTGAAAGCAGATACTAAGTATTATGACGATGCTTATTCTATCTGTTTACAAACCTAAAATAATGCTAGAAGTGGCTGCAAAGCGTGAAATAAGTGAATAATCATGAGTTTTTTACGGCGAGATAAATTCGAATAATTGCTATTCAATAAAGTTTGTATTAAATTACAAGCACTCACTGTTGTCTAAGCAATGTATGCCTATTTAATTCCGATCGTCAAAGTGTCCCTTTGTATTATTTTCCAATTAGGTTTGAACTCTAGGTTTGCTTCTTGGTTTGAAGCCCTCTGGCTTACATCCCAGTCTGGCTTTCTTAGCGGGTCCTTAAAGGGTTCAGGATTTTTTCTTGTCCCGACTGTAAAACAGGTCGGAACATAAACTGGCATATTCAAGATCTTTTTGACAGATCGAAGTTTATCGGGTCCGCTAGTATTATTTATGATTCTAGCCTACGGCTGTAACAAATTTTCAAAAAGTGAACAAACCAGGCCGTTCGCAGTAAATAAAAGGCGTACGTAATTACAAAGCGCTGCCAGCCTGCCCCTTTCCCAAATCCAACTTTTAATTGGTTCGCGTATCAAATTTATTCAATAACATACGAGACGCAACGGGATTACGGCTTAATTCGATGCCGGGACAATCACCGGGATTAAGGGATGCCCGGGATAAAAATACGCAAACAAAGCGGACTACAAAGGGATGGGATGAAGGTTCTTATCTTCTTTGTTCAATTGTCGGCGCTAAGTTGGTGTGGGGATGAGTCTTAGTTTCGGCGCAAGCGCGATTTTGCGGTGAAAAGTTTGAAGCTGAGGAAATAGTTGTATATGATCCTAGTGGAGAAAGAAGTCGAAGGGAACTAGGGATGATTATAATGCAATAATCTTCTGTCATTATTGTCATCCTGCCTAACATAAAACCTATTAGGACTCGACGCCGACGTCGAATAATGGACAGATCAAATTGTAGCTGCATGACATACATATAATATATTAAATAATAAACAGACGTCTACTGATTTTTTTTTTTATGATGTTAAGTATGTTTATTCATACAAGAGAAGTAAGTACTGATTTAGATCTATGTATCTATGTATACATAATCTGATGCACCTAAATGAACTGAAATTTATCTTGTCCTAGCGTGTAATCGACACCCGATTCAAAGCTACACTTAATGGCACAAATATTGCACCTTTGATATTCAATACCACAGACACCTATGGTAAGATGAAACGAACAATTTCAAACTTGGTTTTTCTATTTCAAACAAGTTGGCGTTATTATGAAGATTATCACAGTAAGGATGGCTTACTTAGGAGAGTCCCGTTCCAACGGTACGCCTAATACATTTTTCCAAAAAAGGTTAAAAACGTAAAAATGTCGAGTTTAGTTCGACATGTTTAGGATAACTGTCAGTTTTATAAGGACGCCGCATTTGTATTCAGAACACAGGACTAACTCTGGCTAATTTGAAACTGTTATTCGGTCCACTATGATTTTAAAAATATCCTAATTTAAATAAAAAGTTGTGAAAAGGCTGTTCTGGCAAACGCCTAGTGAAAGGTCGGCCCGCAGCCGCTGACAGATTTAGGGCTCAAACGCCAACTTTTATTAAGGTTTTGTTTGGGGTAATGAAAGTAGTTCAGGTGAGCAGTTGTACAGTTTTATTAGCCCCTGGCCACCGAGTTGCGGAACTAATCAAAATTAAGGTCGGCAGTGGAACAGGTTTAAAAGCTGCTGTAACCAAGACCTAGGAGGCATCACATGTTCTGATTTTGTATTTTTATATATATTTAGTTAAAAATAGGAATACAGGGACAATCACACCATGCACTGCATGGAGAACTTAGTTAAGCCTTATGCTGGGCAAGATGATTAAAAACCTTCCATAGTTTAGACTTCTATGAATTTTCGTCATCTTTCTGTTCCTAAATCTGAATAGTTTTCAACATAAGTAGACTCAAAAGTACACGCTCAAGAGCCCTTCACAGCCTACTTGGGGACTCCCACACTTGTACAACGCATAATGCAGTCCAGCTGGCAGATTTCTTCTCAGCTCCCTTCCACTCGCTTCTATCAATTCCATTACCTTATACAAATAGGAAGCTGCCTTAATTAAAATGCGATAACTGTCTTCATACTTAAAGGAGCTTAAATAAATTGTCCAAAAGTGAATGCAAACGACATTGACGAATGTCATCGTCGAGGAAAGCAACTAGATGAGGACATTACGGGAAGCCTGTTAATAAATATGACAGGTCATTTCGGAGGTGACCTCTTTAGACAGCTTAGTTTCACTTCGGCGACACCTTGAATTTAGACTTTAATGAGTCACGCACAGAGCTTGTTTTGGAATTTGAATTTGGTGAGTTGTAAGCTTTTCTGAAAGGGAACGAGTCGTTTTTTATCGCAGCAACTCAATATTGGTGATTTGGACGCCTTCGTGACTTCGCAATAAATATTTTTTAAAGTTGATATACTGTATCGTTTTGTGCCATTTACATTTTAGGGTGACAATATGAATGACAAACGTTGCAAAAAAGGTATTTATGACATTATGTAACTCAAAACAGTCGAAAAATATATTTTTTAATGTTTAGTGAAAAAAAACAGTTCGGAAAAAGGGTAAATAGTAGGTGTGTAGTAAATACGAGGGAGCTTACGAGCGATTCAGTAGGCATTAGACGAGTAAATACAACGTTTGAAAAAGTGATTACTTGAAATGTACATTTTTTATATAATTTGGAAAAAAAAGTCACAAAAATACGACCGAGTAAATATTTATGACCGATATATCGGTCTGATTTTTGTAATAAATTAATGATACAAGATACATTCATATCAATTTCACAGCTACACAATTCTTTTCACGGTCGATTGCGCAGACAACGGTGGCAAAACTTTGCGAACCCAATTAAAAAAACAAGAAACCTATGTAATGATTAATATTAGTTACACAATATAGTTTTAGGGTTCCATACCCAAAGGGCTATTATTACTGAGACATTTTTTGGTTATGTGCAAATAACTTGGAGCAAAAGAAAATCAAATTTAAAAAATTTCAAAATAACAGCAACTAGTGTGACAAATTGCACTTTGAGCACGATTTGCAGCTACGGAAAGTACCACTTTTTGTGCAATTGCATTAAAAGTATCTTTCTGTGAGCACAATGAGATTAAATGTTCCTCCTTACCTTATGACATGTGTCTAATACATGTATCGTAAAGTGGTTTTAAAGCAACATCTACCACCTACCACCTATATTCTTTGTTCCGTAGCTCAAGAAACTTTACCAGAACATGTTTCACAGCTAAACCCAAGTGAACGGCTAGATACCAGGTATCTAAATCCACTTGGATAGGATACAAAAGTGGTTTACGAAGTTTCGCAGTTCTTTGTTGGAAGAAGCACGGGCAACATTATATTGCTGTTCAATGCTATGGACTAGACGTTATAGCTATTTATTGCTCTTTAAGTCATGAAAAAATCTGGATTATAGTTACACTAGCTTTCCGCCCGCGGCTCCGCCCGCGTGTCGGTTGTATTGCGGTATAAAGCACAACTATAAGAAAACTTCTCGTTTCAAACGACACACGGCGCCATCAATCTATCATCTATCGATCGGCTATCGATTGATATCGATCTATCAAGCAAACTATATTTTTGTTTTCCCTCGGGAACATCAATTTTTTCCGGTATAAAAAGTAGCCTATGTCACTCTCCGTGTCCTAAACTATCTCTACCTAAAAAATCACGTCAATCCATCGCTCTGTTTAGCCGTGAAATACGGACAAACAAACAAACAAACAAACAAACAAACAAACACACTTTCACATTTATATATTGGTACGGATTTATTACATAGGTATATAGATAGGTATGTAATTAATATTCAAATTCAAACACATAAGAGACGACTCGTACAATAATACCCGTGAATGTTACATGTCAACAGAAACCCTGTTTTTTAAGCCCGTATGTCAGGAATTCGTAAGTCCTTGAATAATATCAACTTTCAAAGGCACGAGAGCCGTTTTGAAAGTTCAAATAGTTGTACATTTTTGGCTCGCTAGCTTCAATCTATTATTACACTCACGGGAAATAAAAAAGGGTTGTATTCTATAATTATTATTATTTTTCAAAAAATCGACCCATTCTCATTATTCGCGAGCGAAGAAGAGTCGAACGGTTTGCTTAGTACAAACGAATTGATTAGTTTTTTATATCGTTGTCGAAAACTGTTTTAGAGAATCTTTTCGATTGTTTCCTCTTACCTACTATGTCAGACATCATTACTGGAACCAGGCCATTTATTTGTGAGTTAAACTAACAGTTGTTGATTTTAGTTCACGGAGCGTTTTGTTACTATTAAAATGAGAGTAAAAACAATTCTTATATCATTTTGCATTCTCTGGAGTTATAGAAAATTTATTCAAACTTTCAAAATCACATTTTTACACAGAACACTAGTCAACACTTTTGGTTATTAAAGTCCTAAAATGGTCCCTGGTTTGTGGAGCGAAAGACGGAAAACAGTAAAGAAAGAAGCCATGGAAGAAGCCTGTACTTAACCAACAATTGATTGCTGTTGGCTGATAATTATGACAATCAACTTCGAAATCATCTCATCAAGCTTTCGCTTGACTTGTCTACTTACTTACGTTTTAAGGATAATGATGATAATTTTCCTTAATAATATATTCGATAGCGTAAAACCTGATGATGAATTTACAAAATGTGAACAAGCGTGACTTGCAGGCAATATATAGTTATTGGGTGTCGACGTGAATGTATTACTATAATAAAATCAGCAAAAAAAATGTCTCGGGTTTACAAAAGTTTTATGCTGCTGAGTATACTTAATTATAGCAACTGTTAAATCTTAAGAAGTGCACACTTACCTAAGAAAACTCACGATAACACCTACGCCCCAAAAACCTCTAAAGCCCAAATGACAAGAGCAAAAACAAAAAAAACGAAGATTGATACGGCTTGAATGTTGTCGCCGATGTCCCCGAAGTATCACTATCAATAGGCGCGGTAAAATATTGCGCCTTTGTCTCCGATCAAGTTTCCATCCCGATATTACCGAGGGGAGAATAAAACAATTGCTTACGATACCACGTTTGTTGTGTTCATGGGAAACACTGAGTTTAATTTTGGACGTCATTTTTTGATATGTTACTGACTAAACTCCTGAGGGTTTTGCCACAGACATAAAATATATTAATAGTCGTTAGATTGTACAATGTACATAATAATTATAAAGAGTTCTAGGTTTAAACATAGATGAAACCTGTACGATACTGAAAGGTTACTATCCTTTTACCTACAGCTTACTCAACCTAAACCTACTTCCTTAGTTGCCTTTTATGACAACTTTGGATGAAATGGAGAAGATAATGACGGTGTGTAAAAGAAATAAGAAGTATACTCCTCTTAAAATGCTGAAACTAATGCCAAAACGTATAAGTATCTTTGTAACACCTAAACCTTATTTAAATAAGTTCAGAATTAAATTTATCTCTAGAAATCGCGTTTAAATTTTATTCGATAAAAGTTACTGACAATATACTAGCTAGAAAAGAAGAGGTCAGACAATAAAGCGACCACAAAAGTGACTTCAAGATCTCAATTCATTTTCATGTCTGAATCTACATGTATTTTTCGCTTCACGGCGTTTTTGAAATGGATTGAATTGTGAGAAATATTTCATTTGTGAGCCAGTTTTTTGCTGTATTGATATAGACATTTTCGTTTTGTGATCTTTTAGATTTTATTGCACCCACTTTGAGTAGTATCGTTTCGACTATTGTTTTAACGTGATGTGATGAAAGTTTATGAAAATCGCTTTAATTTAGGGTAAAGATTATTAAGACTACGCCTACCTCTCTTGTATGTATTTAAAGATTACTAATATGCACATTATGAATAATGGTACAAGGGTTAGCAAGCTACCACTATAATTCCCATTTTATGTAATTTAACACAATACCATATTCTCACGCGCCTGTATTCCCAAGAGGGGTAGGCAGAGCACATGAATTCAAAAATTCAATGCCACATTTAGCAATTTCAGGGTAACCAGATGGTTAAATGTGATATTGCAGTGACAGGTTGCTAGCCCATCGCCCAAAATACACTAACCCTTTCCCAGAGTCGATTTCTTACGACACCAACCCACGGGAAGAAAGGAGGAGGTACGTAATTATAGTACTTACATTAATAATAGTGTCAAAACATGACAAAATAGTGATGGTTTTTGTTACGTTGCGGTTCGAGAGCCCTTACTTATTATGTGTGTAAATGTCTTATTAAATCACAAAAACGATAAAAAAATAACCAAAATGTTCTATTTTCAGGCAACAGGGTCCACATTGAAAATCATTTGCAATGCCAATACAAGACGAATAATAGTTTATTTTTTAAGTCCGTTAATAATAAAAAAACTTTAGATGAGTGCAGACAAGTTCACTAATACACAACCATGAACCTCGCACAATATTATGGTAGGTAGGTCTTTGTATAGATAATATTTATGAACGGTTTGTAGTCCATACTATGTTAATAAACTTGAGTGTAATACCTATTTATTTTGTCATCTTTTTGTCGTTTCCTAAAACCAAATCCGTACAAATAGAACAAAAACGTTTGATTCACTATTATTAAAGATTTGAAACCCTCAGAGCGTGCGGTGCCAGCAAAGAGCATAATAAATCAGTCGCAGCGCGGCGGCTAAGTCGAAGGGCGGATTGCATTGCAGACGTGAGTGCACTTATTGCTTGATGGGTGTTCTGTTGAACCGGGTGGCCGATAGGCGAGTAGTGTTGTACAGTCAGCTGCAGAGAAGAGTAACACCCTAGTAATGTGACATTGTATGCGCAGGGGGTTACCTTTCTCTGCAGCTGTCCGTACTGGGCTCTGTTTCACCAACTTGACGATCGTCTGTGACATACATGTTGATTGCTGCTTTTGTATCATTGGCAATAAAATTATTATGTTGTGAGACATATTGAATCAGTTGCTTTATCCGATATATTTATCGGGTAAGCCCGACACGGGCTGAAGTTGTGCCAGGTATAGCTACAATTGGTAAAGGACCTTGGGCAGTTTTGTATGGAGCCTGGTTCTGAAACCAACAGAGCTTAAGTCATTAAATAGGTCTTTAATTATACTTTATTTCATTTTATGGGCACCAAGTCGAATTCAATTGCATTTCAAGTCAATGTGAATAGGATCTATTAACAGCAGGTTTAGGGTATAGTTAGAAGGTTTTAAATGACTCAATAAAATATTAGTATTGATAAAACACGATAATCAACAACAAATGTCTCCAAACGAACATAATTAATCCTGTGTCATCAAAGTTTTATTTATTTATTTATTTATTATTATTATATTATTAGGTATAGACACCGCTCGGGCAACTAGGTACAAGCGTGAGGCAGGCTTCCCGCGCCCCACCTTCACCAACACCGCACATTAAATTTTTCTTTTGGGAATTTCCCGATGAAAAAATATGAAAAAAAGTGTTTTTATATTTTACTATTGTGTTGTGTTAGTGCTTCTGAGTACCTATCAGAAATTAATTTTGTTACGGATTTATTTATCAGCCTGTATAAATATTCTCCGAATGATTTTTTTCGTAGGTCGTACTTACCGTGACTAAAATAAAAATATCTTAGTTCTGCAATGGAACTCGACTTTGTGCCCATATAATGAAATAGAGTAAATTTTAAGACCTATGTTTATTGACTTAAGAGTGAGTTTCAAAAAAATTGTACATAGTTAAGGGCTTTAATAAAAACAAAAGTTAATTGATTCTTTTGTGTAACGACAATTACCCATACATTTTGTATAGGTAATTTTCGTTACACAAAAGACGCGATCGTGATTTTGTTTTTATTAACCCTTAATTTATGTACAATTTTTTTGAAACTTACTCTTAAATCTTAATGCTGTTGGTTTCAGGCCCATTTTGACGCTTGGTCCTATCTGTTTGTAAACGTTGTCTAAGACAAAGTAGAGACATTGTCACATTGGTAGAATAGGTGTTTTAAACAGTGTTTGATGGGTAATTCTTGTTTTAAAAGGTGGAAGAAAATTGACACCGCGCAAGGAAAGTTGTAAGTTTAGACACCATGTAGTATTTGGGTAAATATTCGGGCGTTTGAACCGCTGTCATTATTCCCAACACATTTTTTACTAGATTTCTTTAGAAATTTGCACAAGTTTGTCTTATAGTGTATGTGTCCTGCAAATAGGTACACACTAGCTAGACTATTATATACACATTTCCTACAGAATCTGATAAAAAAAGTGTTGAGAATAATGACAGCGGTTCAAACGCCAGAATATTTAGCCATTTATGGAAGTAAACCGATTTAGATTCAGGTTTTCTTATTTCAAAAGTTACTTTTTGTTGATTACTTGGCATATTGGGCCTATTATTGTTCCTATCCAAAAATCTCTCGACGTTTTTTTTTTGTTTATAACTCCCAAGTTTGAAACGAAAATGTCAGAAATGTTAATTAATGGAATAATGACGACGATCATACTCGTTTCGAATATTTTCCATGTTTACTAATCAAATTAGGTAAAAATGGTGATATTGATCCGAAATTTTATCCATCCTGTCATGAGGCAAAATGATAATTTGAAAAGCTTCCAGGGGTGAAGCAATTTCGCTTTAATTCCCATTACCTCATAATAAAGCAAGCTCAAGCAGTAACCACTTATCTTCAAAAAAGCAGATTTCTTAAACGCGTTTTAAGCTCAATTAGCGGATGGTTGTTAATTAAAAATGGATCTGAAACACTTAGAGCAGCCATTTTTCGCCGGAGTCGGTGAAACGATTACCCTGTCTCATTAAAAACGTTAATCCAATGTTCGGGTCTAAGTAGGATAAGTGTTAGTTAACAATGCAAATATCTTCGCAAGCTGATATAGCTGATGATCATGTTTGTTGTTTTTCTTAAGTACAATTTAATTCACAACGTATAATTTAAATGAAAGTTCCTCTCGATATACTTAAGATTCGAAGTAGGTCAAATTAGATTTAAAAGGGATGATACGTTGATACTAATATGAGATAAAGTCGTAGAAATCTATGATGTGGTTTATAATTTTGATATCTAATTGCATAGGGTATGATGTGAAAATCTCAGCAAATTGATTTATTCGAGCTACTGTTAAGTATAAAAAAATCTATGTACGAGTATGTACCACACCGACTCATTTATTTTATTTTGTCTCCTTCTTGTGCCTCTGTATTCACATATTTAAATCCATAAGATGTGATTTTACGACTTTTACATGCATTGTCAGTTTAATGTCGGTTTATAATAGGTACCTTCTTAAGCCAATAATTAAAACAACATTAGGTTCATAATCATAACACACATTTCTGAAAAACCGTCGTTTTTATACCAGCCATCTCAGCTGAGGAGGTGAATTGTGACGTAGTTAATGCCATGAAAAATTGCAGTGAAAATATTTTTCATGACAAATAAAAAGTACTGTGCGCATAAAGTTTATTATAAACGTTTTAATAAAGCTGTAAAACGCTGGTTAACGTTTACTTAGGGAAGGAATTAAAATTTACAACCTCATCAAGGTGTAAAATAAACTGGTGTCGTGTTTTTGTTCTGGTATGCATCTGGGTCATGCTATTTTAGGATATTCTAATGCCATTTACATAATGCTATTTTTGTTTTCTTTTTGTATAGATTCTTGATAGTTTTCATATTCCTAAAGGTCGCCTTTGTACATAATTGTAGTTGTCATGAAACTATTTTGTCGTGTTTCACGTGCACAAAATTTAGGCATGCTTACTAACTATAATAATTATTTGAATGACACAAAGGTCGTTTTTGGAGTATCATCTCAAAAAAAACTAACTAATATCCTCTACCGTTTATAAATACATACAACAACCATGAGGTAATGATACCATGAGGTAAGGTTCATGTTTAGATAATATGTCATGTTTAGGATGTCTGTACAGATATTAATGAGCTCGACTGTACAAAAAGTGACTAAAGCGGTGGCAAAACAAAATTCCAAAAACAATTGCGCATGGGCGTCACAGGCTCGCACCACAAACCGCGCTGAAATAGCCACATGTTTCATCGTTGGTTTTAATACGTTTGAAATTTTAATACAATTATGAAGATATCGATTTTATAACGTTAAACATTATAATGCTGCACTATGTTGTTAAAGTAGCCCATTTACTTATCGCGTTATCTTGTAAACATGTTTTCTCTCGGCTAACTTCAAAATTTCAACCCTATCAACTAGGTTTTGGCAGTAAAGGTGGTAGTGAAGCAGCAGTTAATGCAGTCCGTACAATAGTCAGGGCAAATAGTAAATAAACTCTAATAGAGTGCAGCTTCACATCCCAGTGGCCAAAGAAGCGTACTTGTCGCAGCTATATTCCATCAAAGCGCAATAGAAACCTTCTCCTTGCCCTCTTACCCTAATTATCAGAGTAGGCACGTCGGTCAGCATTCCTAAGTTATTCCCATCTGTTCATTTCGTTCATTCATTCTGGAATGGATCGGTGGAGAGCGGTCGAGCGTCATTATCACATTCAGCCGAGATGTTGTTCATATTGAGTGGGAGATGACTTTTGCCTATAGGTAGAGTACCTCTATAATTAATAATTGGATCTAGAGTTTATAATGGTGGAAATATTCAGTCTTTGGGTACCGTCTGCTTAAAGAAAACGCTTAATTTTGTATTCAGGTTTTCTTTGATTAGTTCAATTAAGATTTTATTAAAAACTAACTAATCTTTAAACTTAGTTGGAATGAAATTAACTATAAATTTAGTTCCCATAATTTGTTTAATTCGTGAATTTCAATAAAAACTTCATGTTTAATTTTTAAACGCTGTTCTGTTTAGCTAAAAGAAAGTTTACTAATCACAGAAAACTTAACTCTTGAGACAATCAACCATGCAATCTCGGCAGCCCATCAACGGAAACCTTTTTACTCCCACACTAAACCAAAAAGTAGGAACAGTAAAAAAACTTTTACTACCAGAACCCGGAAAGTGTTTTATTGTCTGTGCCGAAACCACGAATGTAATCAGGAGTAATGAAATCGAACTGCGTACTGATTAAAATGTTAATACTGGGCGCTGGGATTTATTGGGTGAAGCTGCGGGCGCGGGCAAAGTTCAAATCTGAGAGATCGATGCGTGGGAATTTCTTGTTCAATACTGTTGTAAAAAATTAGTTTAATCTGTTCTACCGAAACAGCTTATTGTTATCAGTATTGAAATAAAGAAACTAATAACACATTAAGGACAAGAAAGTTTTTCGTTGCATCCACCAGGTGGCTAGTGTAATACCTATTCGTAACAATTGCGAATACGGTCAGACTTGCAAAAAATAAACCGGCCAAGTGCGAGTCGGACTCGCGCACGTAGGGTTCCGTACCAAAAACTGCAAAAAATCAGAATTTTTGTA